>JAMZAV010006875.1:0-33770 GCA_024449915.1 Sweltsa coloradensis | reverse complement strand
ATCATTTTTACAATTTGGAAAATGAAGTTCATATTTACATGGATTAGTAGGTTGTATTGCTTTTGAAGAAAAAGTTGAAAAGTTAGCCAGAATATATAGAAATAAAGCTTTTAATATGAGTTTTTGATTTTTTGTTCGATATTTCGTGCCATTTGGGCCAATTCTGACCAAACGGGTGGGGCTACAACGTTCATATTATACATGGACATTAAGGTTATGGTGATGTAGTACCTTTTGAAAGAAAAAGTTGAAAAAGCTAGCCAGAATTCATAGAAATAAAGCTTTTAATATAAGTTTTTTACGGTAAATCTTCCCAATTGACAAGAAACAAAAGAAACTTGACAACAATCACCTACAATCCGTAGGTAGCAAAACAAAGCACTTGCAGAAGTAAAGATATTCCACACAAACTAAAAACTTTAAAAAGCTCATCCATCAACGCGGCGGGACTTTAGCGTTTTCCTAGTATAAAAAATAATCCGACGAGAGGCAAGCGATATTCCACCCTCAACACCCCATTAATCATCCCCTAAAATTGGAATAATTCATAGCTCTTACCAAAATTAGTTTTTATTCTAATTAGTTATTAAAATTATGTTTTAATGTGTTTTAACCCAATCGGCCTATTCTCATTTCCTAAACCACATTTTTTCAACCCCCTTCCCTAAAAGTTTATATTATTTTTACCATGATTTCCAGCATTCACCATGAAGGCACCTAATGAGTTATCAGCATGAAATTTGGCATGACCTTAGCCGTCCAGGCTAGGCACTTACAAACTGAGCTATGCAGCCACCAATTTAATTCTTACAAAAGACTAGTATAATAAACTTTTTAATTTAATTTTGGTAAGAAATCGTTTCTTTGTTTACTTCACCGAAATGTATTGATATCTAGTTACGTAATTAGAAAGTGAATAAAACTCCGTCTAAGCTGTACATCCGAGCAATTTAGATGGAAAATTACATTTGAAATTTCCCTCATTCTTTTAATTTTTGTTTATAAGTATTTCCCGCCTTGATATGAAACAAGATCCATCTCATTTTACCCGAAACAGTTTTATACATAACCAGAATACAAGATTTAACAGTAATTTACACAAACCCAACACAGACTCAACCTATCAAACAGAGACCCAATTAAAGCTGGTGTTATTCTTTTTAACAATTTACCAACTAAATTAAAAGACCTCAACATAAATAGAGACAAATTTAAAATAAACGTTAAACAATATCTAATTTTTCATGGATTTTATAGTATAAAAGAATTTCAAGATGGTAAAGACTGCTCTTGTGAATATTGTATTAAAAATTTGAGGTAAAAGATAACAGGGTAAAAATATAACGCTGAGAAGAAATTTTTGTAATTATTGTATTGTATTTAAATAGGGCCTATGAATACCGGTAATTAAATGATAAGAAATTATCTTGTGAATAAAGGATTACAAATTTAATTTTGACGATTAACAACTAAAAATTGAGGACGATGAGGAAATATTATTGTTATAATAATTATATATAATGAAATATGTTAATTTTATTTTGAATGTAAAATGAATAACATGTAATATTTGAGAGGTTGATTAGCCCTTGGTATAGATGTTATTTACCAAAGTAACTATTGTTTTGGGGGAACGTAGCTGTTGTTTGTTACACAGACTAATCTTCCTAACAGTGACCGAAATCGATAGGTATTTAATGAGGTGGTTTCCTAGGACATGTATAGAGAGGATCATCACAAACAAGAACACAATCTCAACAAAAAGAAGGAGCACTTGTATTTAACCACAATCATCCTAATTAGCCTGTTGGTTAAGCTTATGCATTTCACCTGATTGAACGTGAGTTCGAACCCCCATGTAGTGAGTGACTTGACCTATAGTAATGAAACCATGTCTTACTTTAAGTCCCCCCTCTCTGGTTTGGTCCTGGATCAGCCGTGACTCAGTCTCGGACGTGGGAGTGCAGATGTTCTACCTTCTTCTGACTTCTTGCCTCTTGATCGGCTAATCCATTCGATACTCGATGTTTCCAATGCACTGCTAACTAATTACTCTTCTTGTCAACAATTCTTTGTCAGAACACCATTGTACTTGCTCTCGAAGACGACTTGTTCGTTCGCTGGTCAGATTGTAACTCCCCGACTCAACCGGGCTTACGCCTCCTCAGTCACCGAGTTGATTCAAAGTCCAAATTAATTAGCAGTAATTGCAGTGTCGAAACGCAAAGTCAGCACTATGTCGCCACTTAGTTCCCGAGAAGGAGCGCGTGCGAGTCTACTAGCTCATGTCACAATGCTTAGACAGCAATTCAAATACACCTGGTATTGCCACAAATAACAATAAAGTGACAAATAACCCATCTGTCAGCAACACACGTACGTCATACATGCGCGCAATGGTCATTGCAGCAACAAGCACGACCTCCTTATACTTGTGACATCGTAATGCAATCACTGTCTTGTCACAAGCAATAATCAATGAAATTATACCAGTAACAAGGGTAGTTACTACCCCAAACATGACATGTCACGCCTCCATAGAAGATTCGACCCGAATCTTGTTCAAGATGTCTTCATGTGCATCACTAATACAGGAAGATCGACTGCCATCTGGATTAAGAGTTTCCTCCGTATATCAGTACCGTTCCTATATAATCAACCTGTTTCTTCAGATGCTCTCTTATTCTCTCTTGATGTTTCTTCACTTCCTTGAAATCTTGATGTCCTCCTCAAACTTGAAATCTTCCTCCTCATCAAGAAGACTCGATACACCACCCACCCTTTGCATAATAGACCAAAACCAAACCAGAACCCTAACTGAGAACCCTATTGGTATACAACTACTAAATAAAACTCAAAAACAAGCAAACCGAAATAAAACGAATCTCACGCCCAATATAGACAAAATGCAAAAACTCACCTTCCAGGTAGTACAAGCCAGGAACCTAATATAAAAAGTTTGACTCGAATGACAGTAATTCATCCTAAACAACCTTAATTCCTGCGAATTAGGATTAAATAAATTGATCTGAAAATCCCTATATTTAATCTAACACAAGCAATCTTAATAAAAATTAAGACATAAAACAAACATAAAAATATCATTGCCTGTGCATAAAATCAAAAAAACGACATAATATTGAAGAATTACTGTCTCAAAATTCCCTGAATAAATTCATTTGGAACCCCTGGTAAATTTCCTTAAACCTCACTCCTTAAACATTGATGTGCTTCCTCCGACAATTTGACGTAGCTTATCCAGACAGCTGCTCCTGGAAGCCCGCCGATGTATACTGCAGGTAAGTACTGCATACGTAATGGCTCGCAATGTCCCATCACACTGGACTCGCACAATAAAATGAAGCCAGATCACTAAAACATGAACAAAATCTCGACAGACCATGTACATAATACAGTCGCCACGTGTCATCAATAGTAAACAAAGCCCAAGTGTAAAACTGCTGACGAATGTATACACACTGGACTGACTTTGAGAAATGCCATCATAGCAACCTTGAACTTCAGTAGTATTTAAAACTGACGACTTAGTGCTACAGTAACACATTTACCATTTACGTAATCGATAAATAAAATGCAAAGGCGACAATTTGTAACTGAATTGAATTATGTAAACAAATAATAATATGAAAGCTCTATCCAGAAAATATTTAACAAATATTAATTATAAATTTAAATTTAAATTACATTACAACGACAACATTATTCCGAAACATATTGAATTATTTATTAAAATAACTATATCCATTTATATTAAATTTGAAACAGAAAACATTTTATTATAATCTCAATCCACAGACCACAACAATGAATTTATAATACACAATCAAGCAAAATTTCTTGAAACAAATAACTAGATTACATTTACTGCAGTTCTGATTGATTAAAAAAAAACATTAAATTGATATAAAACATTACTAATTTATATAATAAACAATATAATTTATAAATTACTAAACAACAACATAACTTGTTACTTGTTAATACAGCCATGCTCACCGTCACCAGAGTCAGGTAATAACCCACGTCCACTTTGTTTACATAAGATCTTAAATGTGCAACTTCTGCCGCATCGACAAAACCAACCAATTAATTAATTGCAGACCCATTAGAAGACTCAAAGGTTTATTTAAATGTCTGTGCCTTATTTATAAGTCTTTGGCCGACAATTACTAGCTCAGCATAAAACATAGGCCCACTACTGCTGATATAGACCTCACAAATGAAATCACAATCAGTATAACTACGGAGAATTATGTCCATGGCATAACTATGCACTAAGGACTGTGACACCACCCCCGATTCCTCCACCCTTAAAGGCAAGAGCAAATGAAACAGCATTTCCACCCCATTTGAACCCAATAGCTAATTGTAGAGCAATGCTACCACTCCTTTTGAACTCAAGAGATAATGGTACGTCAGTGCCACCACTTCCCATACTAGGGTATGACACCCCTTTGGCGCTCCCCTTAACCAATGCTGCGTAGGACAAGGATGTCCTACCACTCTCCACAATAGGGCAAACAACCACATCTGGTTCCCTCCTATCCTCACAAGACGTAGGCACTGTTGCGCTTCTGCCCTCCTCACCACGAAGCGAAACCACCACTTCATCCACTACGTACTCATGAACAGTAGACAGCGAAGTACTACACTCCCCACCTAGCAGTGACACCCCCAAGGCATCCACTACTTCCTCGTGAGCGGCTTCACTACCCTCTTCACCTAGAAGTGACACCCCCACGGCATCTCCAATATCCTCGTGAGCAGCTTCACTACCCTCTTCACCTTCACCATGGGACACTAATACATCCCCTATACCCTCGTGAGTAGTTCCACTACCCTCATCATCACCATGGGACACCAATACATCCCCTATATCCTCGTGAGTAGTTCCACTACCCTCATCATCACCAAGGGACACCAATACATCCCCTATATCCTCGTGAGTAGTAGATACCATAGAACATCCACCCTCAATCTCAGAACTCAAAACCACAGAAATTACCTTGTCATTGCTATTAGTTGTCACCGAAATGTCACTACCCTTAACCTCAGGACATAAAACCTTAGAAATTACCTCATTTTTGCAATTCATTTTTCTCATTTTTTTTCTTGGCACCTCAGTGCTACTACTTTCCACGACAGGGCGCTTCAACGGTGTAAACAGCACAGAAGATGGTAGCGTGGGGGGGACGCTAGGTGTTAACGACACAGAAGATGACCCTTGTTCCGACGAAACAACCACAGGTACTTTCCGATTAGCCTCAAGAGATTTCAGTTTGACACAGTCTCTCTTAAAATGACCCAACTCTACAATAAAAACAAGTGACCTGATTATCCCAATTACGCCGATAAAAACGCTGATTCTGGCGTTGATAACAACCCCCATCGGGTACAAATTGTTGTTTATTTTTCCAACCACTCTGCTGACTCAGATCTCCGCCCTGTTGGCCCGAAACAAAATTTTTCTGCACCACACCCCCGCTGTGCTGTACTTTGCCCACTATTTCTCTTCTAAGGGACTGAACCTCCCTTGACATAGACTTTACCATGTCCGCTAATCCTTTTATGGTTGATAACATGCCATCCTTCCCCCCTTCCGCAGGCATAACTACCTGAACAGGAGCAACCAACATCGCACTCCTCGCCTCCTTCTCCTTTTGTAGCAGATCCATCTCAAGGCCCCGCGCTGCTTCCAACAATTCCTCCGCAGTTCTAAAATTTCTATTGATCAAGTGCACTTTCAAATCAGGCAACATACCCTCTAAGCACCAACGAGTCCTTACCTCATGCTGCATCCTCCTATCAACCTCATCACACAGCCAAATCTTAGTCGAAACATAGCCTACTACCCCTTCACCTCTCTGCTGGACTCTCTGATTTAACAAACAAAAGTAATGCCTACGCATCCGATCCTCGGCATCATCCTCCTCCCTGTGATAAGCCCTCGATGTAAAAAGTGGCACAGAATTCATCTTCTCCGATAAAGTATTCCCTTCTATCCTATTGCTGTCAATATAGCTCATAAAACATAACTAATTATGTTTAAGGTCAACCCACCTCGTTGAAAACCCACTCTAACACACGTCAGAAAACCCATCGAAACCCATTTTCCTTGTATAAAATGCACTTCTATCAACCAAGGCGCCCCACCATGTCAAGTTGAGAGGTTGATTAGCCCTTGGTATAGATGTTATTTACCAAAGTAACTATTGTTTTGGGGGAACGTAGCTGTTGTTTGTTACACAGACTAATCTTCCCAACAGTGACCGAAATCGATAGGTATTTAATGAGGTGGTTTCCTAGGACATGTATAGAGAGGATCATCACAAACAAGAACACAATCTCAACAAAAAGAAGGAGCACTTGTATTTAACCACAATCATCCTAATTAGCCTGTTGGTTAAGCTTATGCATTTCACCTGATTGAACGTGAGTTCGAACCCCCATGTAGTGAGTGACTTGACCTATAGTAATGAAACCATGTCTTACTTTAAGTCCCCCCTCTCTGGTTTGGTCCTGGATCAGCCGTGACTCAGTCTCGGACGTGGGAGTGCAGATGTTCTACCTTCTTCTGACTTCTTGCCTCTTGATCGGCTAATCCATTCGATACTCGATGTTTCCAATGCACTGCTAACTAATTACTCTTCTTGTCAACAATTCTTTGTCAGAACACCATTGTACTTGCTCTCGAAGACGACTTGTTCGTTCGCTGGTCAGATTGTAACTCCCCGACTCAACCGGGCTTACGCCTCCTCAGTCATCGAGTTGATTCAAAGTCCAAATTAATTAGCAGTAATTGCAGTGTCGAAACGCAAAGTCAGCACTATGTCGCCACTTAGTTCCCCGAGAAGGAGCGCGTGCGAGTCTATTAGCTCATGTCACAATGCTTAGACCAGCAATTCAAATACACCTGGTATTGCCACAAATAACAATAAAGTGACAAATAACCCATCTGTCAGCAACACACGTACGTCATACATGCGCGCAATGGTCATTGCAGCAACAAGCACGACCTCCTTATACTTGTGACATCGTAATGCAATCACTGTCTTGTCACAAGCAATAATCAATGAAATTATACCAGTAACAAGGGTAGTTACTACCCCAAACATGACAATATTGTATTTTGCATGTAGAATTAAATATGTAAAAAATCAGGTATTTTGTAAGTAGATTTAGAATTAGTTAAAGCATGTTTCAAGACTTGTACATGAACTATGTATTTTTAAGTGAGCAATGCTTTTGCAATTGCTAATGAAATAAAATACATTTGAATTGAATTGAAACAGCAAAAAGATGTGATCAGTGATATCCCCCCAAATACAAAAATTTGTGAAAAACAGCACCCAAGCTCTCCTTCAAAAGTCTTTGGCTGTGAATGTTGTGAGATATAGAATTTGAGCCAATCTTTTCCTTTTTCCTCCCTAGTTTCGCATTGAAAAGAAATAAGATCATTTCGCCTGTTGACAAGTGCCAAGCCAACCATTTTCGTGGTAAACAAAGTGAAAATTTTCAACTCAAAATCATTTAAAAAAATTACTTGGCCATTGACTTTTTAAATTTCTTATAATGAACTAAATTCAATGGCCATTTAATTTTTTTATGATTTTGAGTTAAAAATTTTTACTTTTTTTACCACAAAAATGGTTGGCTTGGCGCTCGTCAGTTTAAAATTTTTACTTTTTTTACCACAAAATGGTTGGCTTGGCGCTCGTCAACAGGCGAAATGAACTTTCTTCTTTTCAATGCGAAACTTTGGAGGAAGAATGAAAAGACTGGCTCAAATTCTATATCTCACAACATTCACAGCCAAAGACTTTTGAAGGAGAGCTTGGCTGCTGTTTTTTTTTTTTTTTTTTTTACAAATTTTTGTATTTGGGGTTAATTTTTCTTCCGACTGATCTAAACAAACAACACGCAAACAACTCCGTCGGACAACATCCAAGTCAGTGTTCCAGCACTAGTACTTGACGGGCGTACACTTATTGTTTTGTCAAATTATACAACAAGCACTAACTCGAGCAGCATTGTTTTTCCGAACAATATAGGCCAATAAAATAATATAATCTCGTATGATCCAAAACTCGATCTTCACGTGACAAGTGCCAAAAGAGAACTGAAGACAAATGTTGAGCAGTGGTTAATTTGGGGGAGGACGCAAAAATTATATCAAAAATTTTAAAACAAAATTATAGTAATTGTTAAGTCAAAAGAATTACAATGTTGTATCATACTATACTATTTACAAAAAAAAACGATGTTTGATTTGGAAAAATTACTTTTATATACCCAATCTTCTTGGGAACGAAGAGTTTTGGTTCAGTCTATTCCAGAGCATTATTGACGACATTTTGAAAGTCAAAGCAAAATGGCTGAAAGTTGATTGAATGAAAAAGAAAATTAAATAAAAAAGGGAAAACAGTTTTTTGGGTGACGGGACAGGACAGGAAGGCGATTATATGGAAATTTTGAGTTAATAAAAAAATAAAAGTTCTTGGTGCAATACAATTTTGAGCTATTATTTTTTATTGTTTAAACACTCCTTTGTCTCAGCTCCGAGTATCTTCTTCTATTTACTGTTTTCTTTTTTTCCTTTTCCAAGTTTCAATATTTGATTCATCTGAATTAATTTCAATTATACATTTTATACCTATTAATTAATTTGGTATTTTTTGTTTGTTTTGTTTATTGTCCTAATTTCGTGTTCAGGTTTTTAGTAGGTCCTACAAGCCCAGTTGTTGTTTAGTTACTGTTTGGTTCCCGAACGAAAACCATGTCAACGCAAAACGATTATTCCTCCACTATTACAATTAGATGTAAGCTCATCTACGACTAGAACGACCCAACCCTTGACAACAAGTTTTATCTTTACAAATCATCAATAACTGGAGAACTTGTGACTGGTTTCCTACGACGAGCCCTTTCATTTTCTCAACAAAAGCAGTCTTTGAAAGGAAGACGGCCAGACGGGTCATTTCCAAATAGCTGGCTGGACTCGGGGAAAGACACATAAAAAACGGTCAACGTTCACGAAGTTTAGGAGGTCGCTGCTAGATAGTAGCACATTCAATCAAACTTCGGCCAAATTTTTTGAGTTTACTATAAATTTATTCTCCGAGATATGGACATTGGCAAATGTGTTTTTCAAAAACTTAAACCTTTTCGCAAGTCAGATCGTTCTATCTCTTTTAGTTTCCAAGATAATGAAGCATTAGTTTGTGCTTTGTTTTACATAAAATTGATCATTAAAATAAAAATGTGATTGCAAAAAGGTTTAAGTTAAAGTCCAACTTGAACAATGCAACTTACCCGATTCAAATATTGTGAATGGTTTTCTTTAAAAATGTGGTCAAAGTTGGCATTTTTCTTGTTCTTAAATGGCTCCGTGATACGGGCTCTTAAGCAACGTAGATAGACAACCCCACGAACAAAATCTATGTAGGTCAAGCTAGGTCACGATGTGATCACGGCCAAGGATTCTGACGACTAGCAGACAGTTTCGCCCAAGGTTCGGCCGAGTTCAGTGGCATCGAGTGGGTGGGCGGGGCGAAGCGCAGCAGACGATGCGCGGAAGTTGTATAGTGGCGTGGCCTATGTTCAGGCGCTATTTCAAATGCAAGCGCGCGGAAATAACGCGAGTGCTGTTTTTGAGATTGTATTTTCGGAAAAGAACATCGCGCTATATTCGGAACAATACGGTAAATATGTGCATGGAAATATTGGCTGTACAATGCTCCCTTACTTATTGACTTTTTATTATTATTATTATTATTATTATTATTATTATTATTATTATTAGTATTATTATTATTATTATTATTACTATTTTTCTTTGTTATTGTTGTAATAACTTCGCACAATACCGTAGTTGTATGAAATGTACACATTGTTGTGGTTTAAACCACAGACAAGCCTTACTTTAAGGCTTTGTGGACCGAAGCATATAAAAAATGTACACATATTAATGAATAAAAAAAAAAAAAAATTATTATTATTATTATTATTATTGATTCATAGCAGTTGTCAAAAAGTTTGCCCCGACTGGGGTTCGAACCCAGAACCTCCGGCTTAACGTGCCATAGCTCTACCAATTGAGCTACCGGGACCACAGAACAAACCTTTACTAAACTGCTATTTGTTGTGATTGTTGACCTCCAACTGCTATGAATCAACAACTATGTCCTTAAAGCGGGCTTATGCTTAAAAATCTTATATTCATTATTATTATTTTTATTATTATTACCTATTTTAATTGTTATTATTATTTTTATTCACATGTTTCCACATCTCGGTACAAACCGGTACAAGTAAATGCAATGTATTGCGGACTATGTCAAGCAATACATGTGCCTATAATAATAACAAAACATTCATATTCAAAACTTATCTAAAATCTATACAGTATTCAACATAACATTCAAATCAAAAACTAATCTTAATCTTTACAAAATATACAACATAAAATGGTTTTATAAAACATTGTCATTGAGGAATTTTCGGACTATATGGCATGTACAAATTATAACCGCTTTCTGCATTTTGATGAATAAATTCTTGTTAATGTCCAGTTGGTGTAAACTATTGTGTAGGTTGTGTGGTATAACTGCCGTGGCTGACACAATAATTGGTATTGTAGTGACTTGCTCTTGTTTCCACATTTTCTTTATTTCTTGTCCTAAGTCAAAGTAGCGGCTAACTTTTCTGTCCCACGTTGTTTCAATATTTTGACTTAGTGGAATTGCTACATCAATAATAAATGTTTGCCTTTTTGATTCATCCGTTAAAATGATATCAGGCCTATTATGTTGTATCGTCTTATCTGTAATAACAGCCCGATCATAATAAAGTTTCCAATCACAATTTTCTAATACTTTTTCAGGTTGGTACTTATAGTATGGTACCGGTACGATGTTCTCCAGTAACGAACACTTTTGGGCCAGATGTTGGTGAATTATGTTGGCAACTTGATTATGTCTGTGCAAATAGTCTGACTGGGCTAGAAGTTTACATCCAGATATTACATGATCTATGGTCTCATTGGTCAAGTGGCACTTTCTACATTTATCATCCAGAATTGTCTTGTCTTTAATGATGTGCTTCTTGTAATTTCGTGTAGCAATTACTTGATCCTGTATGGCCATGAAAAATCCCTGTGTTTCTCCGAATAAATCGCCTACTTGTAACCATTTATTAGATGCATCAGTGTCTACATAATCACGATGCAATTCTGTGTGATGTCTCCCATGTAGTATCTTAAGTTTCCACATTTCTTCTTTCATATCATCACTTATGAGATTGTCTGCAAAATTGTCATCATTATGCAGATCTAATGGTGTGAGGTTGACATCCGCTTGCACTACAGCTGTATGTAATCGCGAAGTACTTTTACTATAGAAGTATTCCCTTAACAAATTGATTTGCTTAATACGTGCGTTATTTAAATCAGTTATCCCTCTTCCACCACGTAACCTAGACAATGTCGTCCGTTCGACCGCCGCTCTGGGGTGATGAAGTCGGTATTCTGTTAGAAGAGTTTCTTATTTTTCGATTAATTGCTTGCATCTCAGTTTGTGTCCAGGTTAAAATACCGAAAGAATACATTAAAACTGGTACTGCATTAGTATTAATTGCTTTCACTTTATTTTTTCCCGTTTAAATTTGATGTCAGTATTTCTTTCACTCTCTTCACAAAAGTATCTTTAAGCTTGTTCTTCGCTTCCGCTTGATGAATCTGTTCAGCTTGAATGAACCCAAGGTATTTATACACCTCACCTTCTTCCATTCCTTCAATAACAATTTCACCCGATAGTTGAACACCATGTGAAGCTTGAACTTTTCCCTTATTGACACATAATATTTTACACTTTTCTAATCCAAATTCCATTTGAATATCTTGGCTAAACGAATGTGTGATTTGTAATAGATGATTGAGTTGTGCATCTGTAATCGCATATAGTTTGATATCATCCATGTACATTAAATGAGACAGTACAAATAGTGTATTACCACTTTCTTTGATTTTGAATCCGTATTTTGATTTATTTAGCAAGTTTGATAATGGATTTAACGCCATGCAGAACCAGAGTGGGCTTAATGAGTCACCTTGAAATATTCCACGTGCAATTTTTAGTTCACCAGTTGACAAAGTTTTCTCTGGCAATTTTTATATTTAACGTTGTTCTCCATGTGTTCATAGCGTTCTTCAAAACTGTATTAATATTGGATCTATTTTATATATTTCCAATACATGTAAAAGCCATGAATGAGGCACAGAGTCATACGCCTTTTTGTAGTCAATATATGCAGTATGAATATTCCTTTTGGACACATGTGTTTGTCTCATAACCAAAGAATCTATAACCAACTGTTCCTTACAACCTTGGGAATACTTTTTACAGCCCTTTTGTTCCTCTGATAATATATGTTCTTCTTCACAATGCTGGTAAATTTTGTTTGCAATACAAGATGTAAGTAATTTGTACACAGTTGGTAGGCATGTTATTGGTCTGTAGTGAGCTGGATTTTGTGTATCTGCATTCTTTGATTTAAGTAATGTCTTTCCTTTTGTAAAATATAAAGGAATGGCTTCATCTCCTTTCACTAATGCTGTAAAATATTTTGCTAGATCTTCATGCAAACAGGTGAATCTTTTATACCAAAAGTTATGGATGTTATCAACTCCGGGAGTTTTCCAGTTATGTGCTCCATGTAATACTAGATTCAGTTCTTCGAGAGAAATGCTATTGAAGGACATTTCATTAACTTGCTCCATATCTTGGGTTTCTTCGACAATCCATGCTGCATTTCTGTTGTGCTCTACAGGTCTACTCCAGATATCTGACCAGAATTTTTTTATATCTTGCTCTGATGGTGTACCGTTATCAATTGGTGTAAGTCCATTTTGCAACTGTCGATAGAAATACTTTTCATTGTGCTGAAACATTTCATTTTGTTGTTTTCTACTTGTACATAACCTGTACCTTTTCAGTCTCTTTGAAAGCGCACTAAGCTTTTGTTTTAATGTGTCCGTGTAATCAATTAAAGACACATTCTCATTTTCGTGCCTAGTGTGAATTATCATTCTACGAAATATACTATTTACATGGGGCATTAAATTTTTAGCCCTATTACCATAAGAGTACTGTGTTAAACGTCCGAGATCTCTTCTGAGACTCTCAATTCTGGCCACTAACCTTTGTTCCCACTTCGGCTTTTTCCTAACTCCTCGTACAGTGTTATCAGTAGTTTTCTCTTAACTTCATTCCTAATTGCCATATTACTGCAACCGCACCACAGTAAACAAATGTATGTAATGTCCCAAACTTAGATTGCATATTTTGTTCCCATCGTTCTTCCAACACATTATTCATTTCGTTGACGATGGTACTATTATGTAATGAATTTCTAATTTTTGGTATTTGTGGTCTTTCTGTAGGACACATTACCGCAAACTTTTGTCTTATTATTATTATTATCATTATTATTATTATTATTATTATTACTATTATTATTATTATTATTATTTTTATTATTATTTTTATTCACATGTTTCCACATCTTGGTACAAACCGGTACAAGTAAATGCAATGTATTGCGGACTATGTCAAGCAATACATGTGCCTATAATAATAACAAAACATTCATAATCAAAACTTATCTAAAATCTATACAGTATTCAACATAACATTCAAATCAAAAACTAATCTTAATCTTTACAAAATATACAACATAAAATGGTTTTATAAAACATTGTCATTGAGGAATTTTCGGACTATATGGCATGTACAAATTATAACCGCTTTCTGCATTTTGATGAATAAATTCTTGTTAATGTCCAGTTGGTGTAAGCTATTGTGTAGGTTGTGTGGTATAACTGCCGTGGCTGACACAATAATTGGTATTGTAGTGACTTGATCTTGTTTCCACATTTTCTTTATTTCTTGTCCTAAGTCAAAGTAGCGGCTAACTTTTCTGTCCCACGTTGTTTCAATATTTTGGCTTAGTGGAATTGCTACATCAATAATAAATGTTTGCCTTTTTTATTTATCCGTTAAAATGATATCAGGCCTATTATGTTGTATCGTCTTATCTGTAATAACAGCCCGATCATAATAAAGTTTCCAATCACAATTTTCTAATACTTTTTCAGGTTGGTACTTGTAGTATGGTACCGGTACGATGTTCTCCAGTAGCGAACACTTTTGGTCCAGATGTTGGTGAATTATGTTGGCAACTTGATTATGTCTGTGCAAATAGTCTGACTGGGCTAGAAGTTTACATCCCGATATTACAAGATCTATGGTCTCATTGGTCAAGTGGCACTTTCAACATTTATCATCCAGAATTGTCTTGTCTTTAATGATGTGCTTCTTGTAATTTCGTGTAGCAATTACTTGATCCTGTATGGCCATGAAAAATCCCTCTGTTTCTCCAAATAAATCGCCTACTTGTAACCATTTATTAGATGCATCAGTGTCTACATAATCACAATGCAATTCTGTGTGATGTCTCCCATGTAGTATCTTAAGTTTCCACATTTCTTCTTTCATATCATCACTTATGAGATTGTCTGCAAAATTGTCATCGTTATGCAGATCTAATGGTGTGAGGTTGACATCCGCTTGCACTACAGCTGTATGTAATCACGAAGTACTTTTACTATAGAAGTATTCCCTTAACAAATTGATTTGCTTAATACGTGCGTTATTTAAATCAGTAATCCCTCTTCCACCACGTAACCTAGACAATGTCGTCCGTTCGACCGCCGCTCTGAGGTGATGAAGTCGGTATTCTGTTAGAAGAGTTCTTATTTTTCGATTAATTGCTTGCATCTCAGTTTGTGTCCAGGTTACTAGGAAAACGCTTAAGTCCCGCCGCGTTGTTGGATGAGCGTAATTGGTGCATTGAGCTGCCATGTGTTACGCAGATTTTCTGTTGTTCTGTGAAAAAATTATTACTTAGTCGAAGATTTTTTTTAATTAAATTAAATAAATAAATAATTAACTTAATTTTTTTAATAAATCGTAATTTAAAAAAAAAAAAATCGTAAAATTGCAATTTTCACAAGAAATAATTATTCGATTGCACTCAAATTTAACACGAATATATAAGTTCATAAAATTAAGGTTCTGTAAAAAAATCATTACAATCGGATAAAGCATGTAGGTGTTATAAGTCAAAGAATTGTTTTAAAAAAGAAAAAACCCGTAAATTTCGATTTTCATGAGAAATAATTTTTCGATTACGCTCAAATTTCACACGAATATCTTAATTCATAAAATTAAGGTTCTGTGAAAAAGTCATTACAATAGGGATAAGGCGTGTGGGTGTTATAAGTGAAAGAAATTTTAAAAATGGCAAAAATAATCGTAAAATTGCGTTTTTTAAAAAAAAATTTCCCTTTTTGCGCTAAAAAAACGTGGCAGTTCAAAGTTCGAGTTTTTCGAAGGCCTCCATAAAATTTCTCGAAATCAGAGTATGGGTTTTTTGGCCGGAATCGTTTTAAACAAACACACAAAATACAAAAAAAGAAAAAAAAAAAAAAACTTCCCGGGTTTTTTTTCTCTAGTGTAGGAATGGAATTTCGCTTCGCTCCACGCTCCTACCCATTCAAAAATACCGAAAGAATCTTTAAAACTGGTGGGGGGGGGCAAAATTATTAATTGCTTTCACTTTATTTTTTCCCGTTTAATTTTGATTAGTATTTCTTTCACTCTCTTACAAAATATCTTTAAGCTTGTTCTTTGTTTTCCCGCTTATAAATCTTTTTAGCTTAAATAAACCCCAAAGGATTTATACACCTCCCTTTTTCCATTCCTTCAAAAACAATTTCCCCGATGGCGATTTAAACCCATGTGAACTTAAACTTTTCCCCTTATTGACACATAATATTTTACATTTTTTCTAATCCAATTCCATTTGAATATCTTGGCTAAACGAATGTGTGATTTGAAATAGTGATTGGTTTTTGCTCGTAATCGCTATAGTTTGATATCACCCTGTACTTAATGAGACATACAAATATGTATTACCACTTTTTTTGATTTGAATCCGTATTTTGTTTATTTAGAAAGTTTGAAAAGTATTTAACACCATGAAAACCCAGAGTGGGCTTAATGATCACCTTAAAATACCACTGAAATTTTTTAGTTCCCGTTGACTAAGTTTTCTCTCAATTTTATTTTAACGTTTTTTCTCCATTTTTTTCATAGCTTTTCTTCAAAAACTGTATTAATTTTGGATCTATTTTAATATTTCCAATACATTTAAAGCCATAAATGAGGCACGAGTCTACCCCTTTTTTGTAATCAATATATGCAGTATAAATATTTTTTTTGGGCCACATGTGTTTGTCTCATAACCAAAAAATCTATAACCAACGTTCCTTTAAAACCCTTGGGAATACTTTTTAACAGCCCTTTTGTTCCTCTATATATATGTTCTTCTTCCAATGCTGGTAAATTTTTTTTGTTTTTTTTGTTTTTTGGGTAAAATTTATTATTATTATAGTGGTTCTTTATTTTTCAAAAAATCCGGGTACTTTGCGCCCTTTGGTAACAAAAGGGCGGGTAAGGCCCCAACCCAAAAAAGTTTACATTAAACAGCGTAAAAACATAATATAGTAAACATATTATTGTAGAAAAATTAATCAAATTAAAAAAATAAAAATAATATGAGTGTGAAAACAAAATCCATAAAATTTCTTCATAAAACAAGAAATTGTATGGCAAAATCTTTTAAAGAAGAGAGAGAGAGAGAGAGAGGAGAGAGAGAGAGAGAGAGCGAGAGCGAGAAAGAGACGAGAGAGAGGAGAAAGGAGAGAGATAAACAGAGAGGAGAAAAAGAGAGTGTTTCTGCAAAAATCTTCTGACTATGTCACTTTTAAAGGGATGATGCTTTCTGCATTTGTTGTAGAGTTTTTGGGGGAAACCAGGCATTGTAGGCTGGCAAGAGGGAAAATGGGATGACTCCAGTGGCTAGATCACGATAGGCCGACAGTAACATTTTTCTTTTTAAAAAAAATTCTTGTTTTTTCTTGACAAAAATTTTGATATTTTTCCACCTTAGTTTTTCCGGTGTTCTAAATTTTTTTTACTCGGGGGATCGAATGTCAATTGATATTAATTCTTTAGTTTTACGCAAAAAATGATGCCGGTTTGTTGTGATTATGGTTTTGTCTGTTATAACCTGTTTTTTTCCCAATACATTATAATTCGGCTTTTCGATCACAGTGCGGGAGAATCTTGTAAAGGGGGTGGATTGCAAGTAAATGTGCGTTCATTCCTAATGTTGAAAAACTATTTTTTGCTCCTGATTATGCCTACTGAGATACCACGTGTTGGCATTAAAGGACACCCCTATAACTGGTCTATTGTCTCCGAAAACTTTTTGCATTTTCTACACATTCTGTCATTGGGATTTGATGGATTTTTTTTTATATTTGTTGGTATTTAAAACCTGATCTTGGATGGCGAACAAAAATCCTTGGGTTTTCGCAAAAAAATCCCTTTTGGAATCCATCTTATTGATTTAAAAAATGTCAATTTTGGGCTTGGATGCTTTTGGGTATTTTTCCATGAAGTGATTTTTATTAACATTCTCTTCATATTTAAATCTTCTATTATATTTCTGGATGGAAAAAAATCGTCATTTAGCCTGAGGGGAGTTTATTTTTTATCTCGAGTTTAAGTTTTTGGGTGATAATGGAATTAAATTAAAAAAGTAGATCTGAGTTTTGAACTTGCGAATGCAAAATTACCGATATTTCCCCAATTTCCTCTTCCCCACCCTTTCCCCGTGGTATATTTTAACCTTTCAAAGTGTTTTGGGGGTGGTGAGTTTGAAGAAGGTCTTTTGTCTTCTTGTTAACGATCTAGGCCCATCAAGTCCACATCTGACCACTTCACAATCCCAAATAAAAAAGGTCAAGTTTGGGTAAAGCCCATCTTTTAATGCCTTGTTTTTATAGCTTCCTTAACATTTGATTTTAAGATAGTTTTAACCTATTTCATACTTTTTTTAAATACTTTTTTTAAATTTCCCTTGGGGTTAAAATAATGTTTTGCCTCATTCCTGGGTATTTGTATCTTTTTTCGCTATTGTTTATTTTTGGGAATTTTTTGCCGAACCAATTTGGAAATTGTCAGTTTCTTGCTTTTTCCCCTTTTCTATGCATTGAAGCACATTTATCTAATCCAAATTCCATATGAATTTTCTTCACTGAATAATTTTACAATGTCAATTAAAATTTTGAGCTCTTCTTTTGATTTTCCATACTTTTAAAAATCATCCATATACAGCAGAGTTTTTACTTGTCATTTTTTCTTTACAGTAAGGCGAATCCAGCATTTTTTGTGACAGTCGAGCCCTGTTGCCCGGTTTTTGGTACCCCGCTGCACAAATTTTACATAAAATATTTTAACTACTCAATCGTTTCACACAGGACCCCCAACTTAAATTTTATACTGTAATTAAATTCCTTAATTAATTATCTAACCGACATTAGGTCATCGGGAATTTTTTCATAAACAAGGTTTGTAAGATCCTTTATCCCTTTTATTTACCTCTTTCTGCTGTATCTCGTCCTCCCGTTGTCATCCGACGGCTAGGCCCTTGTCAGCATCTATACCTAAGGCAAATTTGGGTACTACTGTGGGATATTTTAAGGTTGCTTTTTAAAAATGAAAATATGTTTTTTACGTTTGAAACCCCAAAGTTAATATTTTTGCGTTTGGTTATGGGACTTTAAAAAACATGGGGGTTTTCCTACCAAAGACTCTTGTCCAAAACTTATGTATTTTTACTAAAATTAGGGGTTTTTTTGACAGAATTGGTAAATTACTTTTTTTGTCGAACATGTACTTTCCTTATGTAGCTCTTACCAAATGTTTATTTCCTGTCTTTTCGTTCGTTGATTTTTATTGTTGGTTTTTAAATTTTCACTAATTGCCCATCATAATGATATGCATCTTATTCCAGGGAACTTGAAATTATGGGCACTATTTTATCGAGCGTTTCTTGATGTTGTTTTCCCTGTCACTGTCGTAATCCTCGACTCCTAATTGAAGTTCGCTGTGGGGTTCTTGGCTGTTTAGATTTCCTCAAAACACGATGTACGGATAATTATGTTGTTTATTGGTAATTAAGATTCTTGTCTTTTTAGTTTTGCTTCAAAAACACGATGTAACGGATGATATTATGTTTGTTTATTGGAAATTAAAGATTCTTGTCTGTTTAGCTTTGCCTCTAAACCATGTATCGGATGAACTCGCTGCTTCGGGTACTCGGGGGTTATCGACGATTAGGCAACTGCCCCTCGCGGTATCACAACGACGTTTTGGGACAATATCCCACTCGGGGTTGACGCGTTGATGAACGTTTGATTACAGATATTAAATTTTTTCTTCAGTACCTCAAACTTTACTTTTTTTTCTTACGGTTAATTACATTTGTTAGATTTGACACACTCTTAAAACCTTGCTCTTTAAGATTAGCCCACGTATTATGTTACACAATAAAAATTGATATTTCACTCATTATACATCAAGAAACTTCATTTTTTACCTTCACAACGTAAAACAACTTATGTCCCGCTTTCAAAAGGCCCCCTAAAATTTATGCTCCGACCCTCCTGCTTATATACAGCCGGGTTGCCCCCTACTTAGGAACGCCACACGCCCGATGGGCCCACCACACCTACTCACAACCCCCCTACAACTCAAATTTGTTTTAAACCCAACTTCTTGTTGCAACGATGGCCTGCATTTTCTCACTGTTTTTACCCCCACTCTTGTGACGTATCTAGTTTTCTTCGAACCCACACTACTACTCTGGGGCTGTGCAACTTGATTTTTTCTCTCAATCTTTTAAAAATAGTGGACTTAGACCTTCTGGCCTGAACCCAAATTTTACCCCCCTATCGGGACCAACTTTTTTTGTTGTTATTTGCGCACTCACTGTACCAAGAACTGATTTAGTTTGGGTATTTAACTTTGATTTTTGCCCATGCCACAAATGTGCTCGTCGACCCGGCATTTTGGACGTCCACCGCAAACTTTTGCTGCTAAAAATTTAGACGGATGGCGGGGGTTTTAATTCCCGGCTCCTTTCACCTGTCACTGTGAAACCAAAATTTTCTCTCCACACAGTACCCTGACTGCCTATTCCCCCCGCCCCAAAAAGCTTCTCCCAGATTCTATAACCTTGAAACTCTACCACCTGAACTCGGTCTCTAGGGCCCCTATCTCATTTGGGGGTTGATTATTATTAATTCATTTAAAATTCGATCAAACGTTGAAAATGCAAAAGGCTATCCCCAGGTTTATTGGGAAAAGAGCTATCCTCTAATACGTTAGTATCAAATGGCTATCCCCAAGTTGAAAGGAAATGAGCTACCCCCTAAAACGTTATAGCAGATAGCTATCCCTAAGTTGATTGGAAAAGATACCCCCCTAATACGTTAGTATCAGATGAGCTATCCCTAAGTTGATATGGAAATGAGCTATCCTCTAATAAAATTATATCAAATATTTTTTATCCCGAATTTATCGATAGGAGTCGGTGGCACTCCACCCTGACAAAACCCCTTCGATTTTGAAAAATCAGAATTTTTAAATTAAACCTCACCTATCGAGTTCCATAAAAGAATTTGGAAAAAAAAATTAAAAAATCTTCTAAGTCCTTAATGTAATGTTAATTAAAAAACAAGAAATAAACTTAAAATTTCAATAACTTTTTTATAAATCCTAACTACTAATTATTTTAAATAAACTTGAATGATGCAGCGACTCCGATGCTTGACCTATGGTGGACAAAGGTTTTGGGTTTTCATCACTTTATTTACTTCCGTAAAATACAACCCTTCCGCTTCATTTCCCATTCATCCACTATTTTTTTCACAGCAAGGTCAAACCCTTTTGCTCTTCCTTTTCTGCTGGAGACAGGTAAACCCCTTTTTCAGCTTTTTCTTTCCGCCCAGCCACGCTTGGTTTTTTCCTTCTCTCTCACTTCTCAGCCCTTCATTCATGTTTCTACCCCCCTCCACCTTGAAAGGGGGTATTGATCTCAATTAGCGTAATCGTTCCCCACGAGGTCCTTCCCCTTTTCTTCCTACTTACACCCCGTTTTGAACTATTTTTCCCAAATAGACATTGACAACAATTTAAGCAATTTGATACGAATAAAATCCCTCTTCATTCTCTCTCTTTATTCGCTGAGTACTGGGGAGAAACTTTCCTGAATTACAAAAAAAAACGTCATATGATCGCCCTCTACTCGGACAACTAATTTATTGCAAAATTTCTATGAAGGATGCTAATACGAAAAAAATGGTGAAACAGACGGGGGAGGGTAAAACCCTGCCCCCCCGTCGCCGACTGGAATGGATTTGACATACCGTCTTTCCCTAATTCTTCTAACTACCTGTTCGGGGATGCTCAAGGGGACCACGAAATTAATTATTTTTACACCGGCAAAACCCCTATCTTCTTTAAAGCGGCAATTAATGTGGGAAACAATCTGTATTCTAATTTAACTAACCACTTATCGACTCCAATCATACTTTGAATAGTTCAATCCTAGATAACCAAGTTTCTATTCGAGCTGGACCCCCCCATGGTTTCCCTTCTCGCTACCCTTCGTTCCTTTTCACCTACTCTTTTATTCAAAAATTGCACTTTTGGGGGGCAATTTTTTTTAAAAAAAACAAAAAATTTTTATTTTTAAACACACAATTTATCTGGGGCCATTATTTTTTCTTAAAGGCCCTTTTTCTTACCAAACTATTTGCTTTTTTACAAAAAAAAACAAAATATTAACATAAAACAAAAGTGGGGCGAGAAAGTAAAAAGTCCCCCTCTATGAATCTAACAATTTTTATAGTGCATCCACAACGTCCTCACTTCCCCTCATTTTTTTTACAGGTCATTTATGAGGTAATACCTCATTTTCCCCCTTGTTTCTAGAGTGGTGCTTACATGGTATTGGAGGGGTTTCAATTATTTACATTTATACCCCCTTGGTCCCCCCCCTTCCACAGTACTATCTGTAGGGATAATGCCGACCGCTGTTCCACAATTAAGGTCCTTCAAAAAATGTTTTTAAAAAAATTTCTTTCAAACCCCTTTGGGGGAAAGCTTCGATACATTGATGATTTTAAAATCCTGAACTCCTCTCGAATCCCCTTTTCCTGGAAATTTACTATACCATAAACCTGTTTTTTTTCCCTCAACAAATTATTCAATTATTCGTTCGTTTTTTTGTTTTTGGGGAAATTTGCCCCCTTTTGGTGCAATTTTCATTTAAAATTACAATTAATATTAAAAAAAAGGGGGGTAGTGGGGTTTCCGGCCTCTCCCCCACTTTTCAAAAAAAATTTAAAATTTAAACTGATCATGGCTTGGAAAAATCTTTAAAATTTACAACCTCTAGACGCTGTTTGGGGCCTATTGATTTTTTTATGCCCACCCTAGATAAAGCCATAAAAAAAAACATATGTGGTTTTTCACCATTAACGTGGGAGCTTTTTCCTCGGCTATCGCTATTTTTTTTATCATCCTGCTTGACTACCTAATTGACCCACTTTTTCCTTCTTACCGGATTCTTGTTGACTATTGCCCTTTTTTAAAAATTAACGTTTGTAAAAAATCTCTATCTTCACCCCCCCATTTAAAATACGTAGCAGACTACTTTTACAGAGCCTGGCTTTACAAAAAAAAAAACACAGGATAAAATACCTTGTTTTCCCCCCTGGAAACTTTTTAATAAAATTACGCTCGCTTTTCCCCCTCAAGACTTCATCAAAAAAAAAATACGCGATCCTTTATCAAACAATAGACCAGGGGGGCTACCTGCAAATTCCCCCCAAAAGAAAACACGTCACCCCAAAACGACAAACAACATCCCTTATCCTATACAAGGGAAAATTTCTTTTCCCAAAAAACCTGACCCCGCTTTTCCCCTTCTGACGTTTTTTTTTGCAAAAACCCAATTTAATATTTTTTTTATTTTTTTACCCCCAAAAGTGTGCCCTGGGGGTTTTTTTTTAAACCCTTTTTATCACCTGTCACTGACTCTTTTTCTAAATCTCCCCTTTTGATTAAATTACCCGGGGGAATTTTAAATTAAAAAATACAAATTGAACAACCCCCTCCTAATAAAAAAATCGTACCTACTTTTTAAAGATTTTTTTTATTCCACCCCCTGCATTTGCCATTATATCATCACACTCCCTAACATCTTTTAAAACCCTATTTCTCGATAAAAACATTGAACTTTTTCATCCCTTTTTTTATTTACAAATTGCATTTTTTATCCCCGGCATTTACTTTTCGTTAAAAATAACGCACTTCCTATTGAGAGGCTTTTAAACCCATTATCTCATTTTGAACTATCTCTCATCTCATTACCAAAGCATTTTACATCATTTAAAAGTAAAACCAGCTCTCTATCTATCCCCCCATGTCCCCCATGATCTCTTATCAAAAAAATCTTTCCTCTTCAGTAAAGCGACCTATCCTCTCTTTTCTGGACATTGCCCCCCCAAACAATAGCTTCTAACCCCAAAATCACCAAATTTTAAATCATCACTTTGCTATTTTAAACCTTTCCTAATTAAATATCCATCGTGTTCATCAATTTTAAAATAAAAATACAAAACACTTTATTTTCATTTATTAAATACCCGCTTGCACTCTAGTCCTTATCTACCATTTAATTCAATAAACAAAACTCACTGACAGTTATTCTTTTTTTTTATTGTTTTTACTGTTTTTTCAATAACACTTCAAAATTTTCACTTTCGTTTTTTTTTTCTCTTTTTTTTCCCTTTTCCCTTCATTTTTTTTATGCGCCCTTTGACTCCCATGCTTCTTCCCCCCCCAGATGCCTTTTTTTTAAACTTAAAACCTAATACTCCCCTCCAGTCTAGCCTTTTTTTTTTCCACCTAATCATTGTTACCCATTTTTTCTTTCAAAAATTTTCAGTCACCTCATCCATTACTATCTTCCACCTCTTACTCCCTTCAACCCAAATCTTATATTTTTAACTCCACTATCTTTGTATCAAAAAATTAAGAGCAGCACAAGAGAGGTTACCCCATATTCAAAACCCATACCACTTCTCTATCCTTCAATCCCCCACTACGCCAAGGGAGCTCATTACCCCTTTTTCCTTTGCCTACGCGACTCAAATTACTGATCAACCTTTTATTTCCCGAACTCATCACTATCGTTCCTTATCAACGCGACCTCTAACCCCCCCTACCATCGAAGAACTCTTTTTTTTCTTCCTCTTCACATCCTGACCCATCCCCCACAACTCTTCTTTTCCACTCTTCCTCCGTCTTTCTTTCTCAAGCTTTTTCTTATTTTGGCCTATATTCGCTACAACTTCCTGTTTTCCTTTTCAGTCCCCCGTCTGATTTTTCCTTCTCAAGCTTATCTATCCTGGCCTATATTCCCCCGTCTCAATTCCTCTTGTTTTCCTTCTCCTCCTATCCCGACTTTTTTTCTCAACTTATCTATCTTTGGGCCTGATATTCTGCCTCAAATCTCCTGTTTTTTTTTCTCTTCCTATCCCCGACTTTCTTTCTCAAGCTTATCTATCCCCGGCTTGATATTCTGTCCCCCCCTCTCCTGTTTTTTTTTCCCTTCTTTTAATTCTATCCTGACTTTTTTTTTTTTTAAATTATTATCTTGATCTGATATTCTGCTTCCCCCCTCCTGTTTTCCTTCTCCATCTTATCCGACTTTCCCTTCCTCAATCTTCTCTATCCGGCTTTTTTCTGTCTCAACTCTCCTGTTTTTTTATTCTCAATTCTATCCTGACTTTTTTTTTTCTCCAGCTTTTTTCTATCCTGATCTGATTTCTGCTTCCCCCCTCCTGTTTTTTTTCCCTTCTCATCTTTCGACTTTCTTTTTCAAACTTCTTACCTAGCCTGTATTTTAACTTCAAGCCTCCCATTTTTCTTTTTTTCAATCCTACCCCCTTTTTCAACTGAGACCTTATGGTTTTTCCCCCCTTAACTAATTTTTCCTCCTTAACCCTTTTTTTTTCTTTCGTCGTCCCAGCTTGGTTTTTTTTTCCGACTAATTCTTCGCACTTCTTCCTCACTTCTTCAATGTACCACTCTAGGCCCCTAAGTGTCCCCCTCATTTAGGTAAAACTCCTTAAAACTACTTCTCAGAGCTGCATCTACCCCCCTTTTTTTTTTCCTCTGCTCACCCAACCCCCTCCTGGGTTTCTCCTCCTTCTGCTCCTCTTTTTTTCCTATCAACTTTTAATTTTTAGAATTTTTCGTTTAAATCCCGGGGTCGCGGTACAAAACATCCCCCATTTTTGGGTTAGCCACTTTTGTGACATCGAGCCCTGCTGGCCCGGTTTTTGGTACTCGCTGCACAAATTTTACATAAAATATTTTAACTGCTAAATCTTTTTTCACACAGGAGCCCTAAGTTAAATTTTTTTTTATACTGAATTAATTCTCTTAATTTAAAATTATCAAACCGAAAATTATTTTTCTCGGGGAATATTTAAAAAAACAAGGTTTTTGTAAGATCCTTTTATCACCTTTATTTACCTCTTTCTCTGCTGTATCTCGTCCTCCCGTTTTTCATCCCGCCCTTTAGGCTCCTTGTCCAGCTCTATCCCTACGGGGCTAATTGGTAGCTACTGTGGGTATTGAAAAGGTTTTTTGCTTTTTTAAAATGATAATATGTTGTTTACTTTTAAAACCTCAAAGTTAATTTTTTTTTTGCGTTTGGTTTATTGATACAAAAAACATGGCTTTTTTTCCAAAACCCAAAGGGCTCTTTGTCCTAAACTTATTACTATTACTAAAATTAGATTTTTTTTTGCAGAATTGGTAAATTACTTGTTATGTCAGGACATGTACTTTCCTTATGTACTCTTATCCATTTTTTTTTTTGTCGCGTAACTTTTCGTTCGTTGATTTTTATTTTTTGGTTTATTAACTTTCACAAATTGCCCATCATAATGATATGCTCATTATTCACACGTAACTTGTAATTATGGCGCACTATTTACGACGCTTTTTTCTTGATTTTTGTTTTCCCCCTGTCACGGGTCTAATCCTCGACTCCTTTTTTAAAAGTTCGCTGTGGGGTTCTTGGCGTTTAGATTTACCTCAAAAACCATGTAAGGGATTATTTTTATATTGTTTATTGGTAATTAAGATTTTGTCTGTTTAGATTTTGTTTTTCTAAACACGATGTAACGGATGATATTATGATTGTTTATTGGGTAATTAAGATTCTTGTCTGTTTAGCTTTTTGCTTCTAAACACGTTTGAAACCGGATGTATTATGATTGTTTTTTTTGGAAAAAATTAAAAATTCTTCCCCCCTGTTTACTTTGCCTCTAAACACGATGTATCGGATAAACCCCCGCTGTCTTCGCGGTAGCTCGGATTGGTTTCGCACATTGCAACTGGCCCCACTCGCGGTATCACGCTTTTACGCCCCTTTGGGACAATAGTCCCACTCGCTTTTTTGACCGTTGATGAACGATTGATTAAGATGATTGAATTTTTTTTCAGTCCCTCTAACTTTACTGTTTTTCTTAGGGTTAATTACATTTTTAGATTTGACACACTCTTCACACTTTTCTCTTTAAATTTTTGCCCCCCTATTATTTTTTTACACAAACAAAAATTTATTTTCACTCATTATAAAAAAGAAACTTCATTATTAAACCTTCCCCCAACGTAAAACAAATTATTCCCTTTTCTTTCAAAATGCCCCCTAAAATTATGCTACCACTCCATCCTGCCTTTATGACAGGCCTGGTTTTTCCCCCCCACTTAGGAACTGTTCACACGCCCGATAAAACCCCCCCTACTCCAACCCCCCACAATCTAACTTGCTTCAACCCAACTGTCCTTGTTGCAAACGCAGGGGGCCTGCAACTTCTCACTGTTTTTTTTCCCCCCACCTTGTGACTTCTAGTTTTTTTTTCGAATCCCCAAAGACATCTACTCTGTGGGGGTGTGCAACTTGATATTTTTTTTTTCTCAATCTTTTTTTTAAAAAGTGGGGGCTTTGGACCTTCGGCCGAAAACCAAGTTCCCCCCTAAAACTGGACCAGACTAGTTTTTTTTTGTTACTTCGAACATCACTGTACAAAACTGAGTTTTTTTTATTGGGTATTTAAAATTGATGTTTTTCCCATGCAAAAACAAAAGTGTCCCCGTCGACCTGGCATTTTGGACCTCCACCGCAAGACTTCGCTGCTAAAAATTTTCGAGAAAGGATGGCGGGGTTTGAATTCCCCGGGTCCTTTCCCCCTGTCACTGTGAAGACCAAAATTATCTACTCCTACACAACGCCTGACTGCCTATTCCCCCGCCCAACAAGCTTCTCCCGATTCTATAACCTTGAAGGGGACTACAACCTGTTAAAATCGGGGCCCCCCCCTAGGCCCATAACCCCATTGGTGGTTTTTTTTATTAATCCAATATTAAAAAATTCGATCAAACGGTTTTTTAAATGCAAAAGAGCTATCCCCCAGGGGTTTATTGGAAATGACTATCCCTAAAAACTTAGTATGCAAAAGAGCTATCCCTAGGTTTTTTTTATGGAAAAAAGACAACCCCCCAAAAACGTTAGTAAAAAAGCAGATACTACCCTAAGTTGATATGGAAATGAGCTTCCTCTAAAACTTTTTTTTTTGCAAATACTATCCCTAATTGTATGGAAAAAGAGCTAAAACCCCCTAATACGTTAGTATCAGATAGCTTTCCCTAATTTATATGGGAAATGAGCTTCCTTAAACGTTAGTATGCAGTGAGCTATCCCAAGTTTTATAGGAAATGAGCTACCCTCTAAAAACGTTATATGCAAAAGAAGCTACCCTAAGTTGATTATGGAAAAAAGGTTCCTCTAATACGTTATATGCAAAAAGAGCTTTTTCCCTAAGTTTATATGGAATGACTTTCCCTCTAATACGTTAGACGAGGCTATCCCTAAAGTTGATATGGAAATGAGCTCCCCCCTAATAAAGTTGTATGCCCAATGAACTAAACCCTAAGTTGATATGGAAAATGACTTTTCCTCTAATACGTTTTTTATGCAAAATGAGCTATCCCTAAGTTGATATGGAAATAAACTACCCTCTAATTTACCGTTAAAAAAGTTTTTGGGCAAATTTTATTGGGGGGCTATCCCTAAGTTGAAGGGAAATGACTACCCTCTAATAGTTAGTTGAGATGGGCTATCCCTAAGTTGATAGGGAAAAATGAGCTATCCTCTAATACTTTTAGTATCCCAAATGATTTTTATATAAACCCCAATTTGTTTTCGTTTTTATGGTTTTGGGACGGGGGGGTAGGGGCAGCCCAACCCTGACATTTTTGATTAATTAAGCTCTGATACGGGGGTTTAAGGGCGAGACAAAACCATAGGGGGGCCCTAAGGGTGCCCCCCCAAAAGACCCCTTTCTCTTTATTCCCAAATTTTTTTTCAATATAAACAGAATCTAATTGGTTTTTAGTTTTAAATTATTAATTCTCCATAAAATTCATGGGGTTGGTTTTAAGCCCCCCGTTACCCAACTGTGGATTTACCTATAAAAAATTTTTTTCCCCAAAAAAAAAACCTTTGGGGGGGTTTAAACCCCAATCGTGGGGAAACCGAATCAAATGTTTTTTTGGGTAGTCTATTTTAACCCTACTGATAGTTCCCCCTTTTTGTCTTTTTCATTTTTTGTAAAAAATACAAATAAATTTTATAAGCTGCTCTTTACATCCTTATCCTTTTTGGGGTGTCATCCTTTCTGTTCCCACCCTAAAATTTCATGTTCTGATAAAGGGGTTTTTTTTAATTTTTCAAGGTAAAGATTGATGTTAAATTTTATAAAGGGTTGGCAAAAAGTGAGGGGCCCTAAAATTTTTTGGGGGCCCCGATCTGTCCCCTTTTGTCTTGAATATAAATATTGGTTATCCCTTTAGTAAAAAAATCCTGGAACAAGTGAGGGGCCCCGTGAATTTACTTGGTTAAAAAAAATCCTTTAGTTTTTACAAGCACTTGGGGTTTTTTCCCTTTTTTCCACCAAAAGTTCTGTTTCCATTTTCCCCAGGAGTTTTCCCCAATTAGGGAAGTTTTTTTTTTTTTTGGCTTTGGTAATGCCCCGTCTATATTTACTACTAAAATCGGCATTTCCTAAATTTTCACCCTTTCTTTGTTCTATAGGGGGAGGAAGCCATTGGGTCCTCGCGGTTTAAATTTCTTTTTTTTTTTTGGGACCAAATTTTTTGCTCCAATTTTTCCTCCAAGGCTTTTTTTATGGGGAGGAGGAATATTGCCCGTTTTTAACTAAAAAAACCTTGTTTCCTATTTTTCCCGGGGGTAAAAAATTTCTCATTACTCTTAAAAAATTTTTGTTTTCTCGTGTTTTCCTGCTAAACTGAAACATATCTTTTTAAGCGTGCCGCTAAGCTTTCCCAAACTTTGTTTCATAGTGTCCAAAAAGTCTTCACTTTTAATCTGAAAACTTCTCACATGGATATGTTCCGGCTTCCAAAAAACCCGGTTAATTTGTTCCTTCCCCGGGAAACCGATGTTTTTATTTTTTAGAATTTCCCGTTAAAAAAAAGTCCAATTCCCCCCTTATAAGTTGATTCCCAGGTTTTTAACCCCATTATTTTCTTATTTTATTTTTATTATTATTATTATTATTTTTATTTTATTATTATTATTATTATTATTATTTTATTATTATTATTTTTTATTGGTTTTTTATTTCATACAAACTCGGGTTTAAAAACCCGGGGCTAAAAATGTTGTACCGGGGCTTCCCTCAAGTAAATTCCATTGTACCTATTACATCCCTTAAATTCCCTTTTGGGCTTATCTCTAAAATAAAATAAGTCCCTTTTTAAAATTTTAATATTGTTGGTAGATTATGTTTTTTTTTCTGCTGTGTACAAATCGTGGCCCATTCTCGTCGCATCCCCAAAACATTTGCCTTCGGACTATGGGAAACCCGAAAACCAGTCAAGGGTGGGAAACTGTCTCAAAACTCGAAATTCATTCTTATTTTTGAAATTTTTCAACTATTTTTACACGTTTGAGTATTTTCTGGGCCTTTTTAGTCTCGATGTATACATTGGGGTTTAAGATCTATTGTTTTAAAGCTTTCATGTAGCTTCTTCGGGGGAGGGTGCCGTTAGCTATATAATTAATTGGGGTTTTTATTTACCTTTTTTTGTTTCCACATCTTTTTTGATCTCAATTGCAAAAATTCCCCTAACTTGTCAATTTTTTTCTTCCCCCTGTTTTCGGCGTTATGGGGCCCCTTTGGGGGAAACAACGTCGATAAAGGGGGGGTTTTTTTGTTTCTTCTTGTCAAATTTTTAAATTTAAAACCGGTGGGTTTTTGATGTATCGTTTTTTGGGCTGTTTAACTGTGCGGGGCCGTAAAAAAAAATAAAAAATTTTTTTTGTAATCTTTACTATCTAGTACTTTCTCTGGTTTGTATTTGTAGTAAGGTGTGTGTGTGTGCGTCAATGAGGTTGTATTTGATTGCTAGTTTTTGATGAATAATGTTAGCTACTTGGTTATGTCTGTAGAGGTAATCTGTTTGACATAGTGATTTTGCACCCGGATTGATGTTTTTCGATTGTTTCACCCCTTGCACTACATTTCTACATTGATCGTTTACTGTCGCATCTTGTATTATGTATTTTTTATAATTGTTCGTCGCAATCACTCTGTTTTAAAATAGCCATCATAAAACCTTCTGTTTCTCCCAATAGTTCCCCGTTGTTTTTAACCACCTATTTGATGCTTTAATATCTACGTGACCTTTGTGTAGTTTCATCATAATGTCTCTTGTGTAGGGTCTTTTCTGAGAGACGTAACTCTTTTGAAGCGTCAGTTATGATTTTCCCTTGTAGATTGACATTTTCGTTCGCTAGATTGAGGGGATTTTAATGATTTGTCACCCTAGCACCACAGCTCTATGCAGTGTGGATTGGTTGCTCTTTGTAAAAAAGTATTTTCTTAAAATGTCTTTTTGGGTTTATAATATAAGTTGTTCAATCAATTAGGCCCCGTCCTCCTTTTTCTTTTGGGAAGTGTCAATCTCTCTATTGCTGATTTAGGATGATGTATTCTGGGTTTGGTAAGTGTAGTACGAGTTAATATTTCCAACGCGGGATGCCCTGTCTGCGTCCATTTAATTGATTCTGAATGAATATGTCAGTACTAGTAAAAAGCATATGTTTTTATTGCTGTGATTTTGGTTTTTACCGTTTAGTTGCGTCTTGAGGATAGACTTTAGTCGTTTTTTTGTATGTATCTATCAATTTTGCTTTCATAATTTTAATGTCAATTCTGGCAGCTTGTGAGAATCCTAAATATTTGTATACATCGTTATCGTCCATTATTCTAATCCTATTTCCATCATCTAGCTGGAACTCTTCTGCTTGTATAACCTTACCCTTTTCGATATGTAGCGTCTTTACATTGTCTACTCCAAACTCCATGCAGATATCTTGACTAAATTCTAATGTTGTAATGACTAGACTGTTTAGTTGAGCAAAATTTGATGCATACAACTTTAGGTCATCCATGTAGAATAGGTGGGAAATTGTGTGACATACCATAATATTGTCCTTAATTTTAATCCGTATGTTGATTCGTTAAGCATATGCGACAGTGGGTTTAATGACAGACAAAACCATAATGCACTTAATCAGTCACCTTGGGAAAATGCCATGTTTAATTTGTATTGGATCTGTATTTTTTATCTGCTGGTTTTTCATATTTAGTTTTAGTGTTGTTCTCCATGTCTCCATTACTGTCTTCAAAAAGTTTTTCAATTACTGGGTTGATTTTTTATATTTGTAAAATCTGAAAAAGCCATGTGTGGGGGTGTTTAAGTCAAAGGCTTTCTTGTAGTCATGTAGTTTACGTGAATATTCCTTTTCTTATTGTGTGCCTGATTCATTTTCAGTAGAAGTCGATAATAAGTTGTTCTTTACATCCTGTGAGTTCTTACAGCATCCTTTTGTTCTCGGCCATGATATTGTGTTCTTCGCAATGATTATATAAATTTATTTGTTATGCATGAAGTCAATATTTTATATATAGTTGGTAGACATGTAATTTTCCGATATTTACTTGGGTTCTCGTGTCATTATCCTTCGGTTTGAGAAAGGGTTTCTCCTTCAGTAAAGAATTCGGGTATTTCTTTAACTCCATTTATAAATTCGTTGAGACATTTTCTAATTTGATTGTGAGTAGTATTGAATTTCTTATACCAAAAATTTTGAATATTATCATTACCTGGTGCTTTCCAGCTATGTGTAGCATGATTGTCGACTTTTAAATTTATCAATAGTTTTTACCTTCGAATCTCATCTCATTAATATCGCTCATCCTAGCTATTTCATCTTGAATCCTTGTGCATCCTGGTTGTGTGCTACCGGGTTACCCCATATTCCTGTCCAAAAATCTTCTATTTCAGTCTTTGTTGTCTTATCTTAGTTATTATTATTATTATTATTATTATTATTATTATTATTATTATTATTATTATTATTATTATTATTATTATTATTTATTTATTATTACGATTGTTCCATAAAGAAATCTACATATTGTGCAAAGTCGGAGTTAAAGAAGAAGGAATGGCGTTGTGTTGCATGCAGAGAGAATAAACCAGGGAGTCCAGCTCCGGGGATCCATCAGGCAAGTTTGATTTCGGTAGTAGCCAGCAGTGCGTTATGATCCAGCAAACATTAAAAGACATTGTGCAAAAATTGGATACGGTAGTGTCGGACATTCAATCCATGAAAGACGAATTGCTGAATCAAAAGAAAAGTACGAGTATATATTGCAAAAGTTTAAAACTAGTGGCAAGCGGTTAAAGGGTTTTGTCCAAAAAGCTCAAGAAAAGTCGGGGGTTATTGATGAATTAAATATCAAAATAAACAGGAATGATCAGTATAGTAGGAACAAAAACTTGGGGATAATTAACATTGATGAACGTGCAAACGAAGACATTGAAAGTGTCGTGTTAAAAGTTGCTCAGGAATTCAAGGTTGAACTTTCAAAGGAGGAGATTGAGGTTGTACACCGCTTGCCATCTCGCAATACGGATTATCCAAGAAATAATTGTTCAATTTCTTTCACGAAAAAAGAGGGATCAATTCTTTGCCGCTCGCCATCAGGTAGTAACCAATCGACAGGTGTTGTCCTGATAATTGTCCTACAGAAAGGAAAATACGTTTAAGTGAAAATCTTGCCCCTTCTATCGGAACTTACTGTGGGAGACAAACTAAAAGCAAAAAAAAACGGTTTTAAGTTTTTTTGGTTTAATCGTATGAAAATTCTCGTTAGACGTGACGAAGATACGCGCCAGGCAATTGTTATCAACTCACAGAGGGATCTAGATAAGTTAGCCGATAACTTGGTTTGGTTTGGTTCGTTCTGTAGTTCATGGACTTATCGGACATTGACCTTCCGGTGATAGAATGTATACAATAGACAAACCCTTTTTGATTGGTTTTTCCTGAAGAATGGGCTTAGTGGGGGTCACTAAATATTAGATCTGTTATGAAATATTGGGATGAATTAATGCCTTAATGGTTATATTGCAGGGAGAAATATTGAAATTTGATTTCTTGTTGTTAAGTGAAACAGCTTGGGAAGTGAAAAAATAATTTTTTCATTGAGGGTACGAAACTATATGTAATTCTAGAGTTGGTAAACGTGTGGCGGTTTG
>JAMZAV010006874.1:0-34951 GCA_024449915.1 Sweltsa coloradensis | reverse complement strand
CCTTTCCCGAAAAACAACCAGGTCCCTTTTCCCCCGACACGGGTCGCACCGCACGGCAAAACACGGCGGTAGACGTTAAAAACACAAAGGGGGCCAGCATTGATGGTGAAGAGTAGAAAAAGTGAAAAAGTAATAAATAGATGTGATTGTAGAGTAAATGTGCGTGGGGAAAAGTAAAAATATATGCATGAGAGCCCCTTTGCGGTCTCCAGTCACCTCAAGATCTTTTTTGAGGGGTCCACACCGACTGCCTCTTTATCGCCAAATTTTGTCGTTTTGAGATGATCAAAACAGTTTGTTATTGATTTGGTAGTTGTAGTGTATTTGACATATCAATCTACATGAACGTTGTAAATGCAATTAAAGAGTAACACGGTAGGCTAGCAACCGACAAATTTACGTACCCGTATTAAAACATCCCATCAACCTTTCCAAAATGATCAAAACACCAAGTTTAAATTAAATATTTCCATTTAAAAAATATCTGACACTGGATATCTAGGCCTACCTTTCAAAAACATCAACAAAACAACAATACAAAAACAAAATAGCACAGCTTTCATAATAAAGAGATCGATTATTTAAATCTATCTAGCTGTGATTTTGATTGATTTTATTTTGTAACAAATTTTTCTATTGGTCACATGGGATTTTTGGGGGGCGGAGCCTCAAGCCGTGAAAATGGTCCCAAGACTACCGATTATCGTTTACCCAAGTCACCGGTTTGACATAGAATGAGCGACTCGACTCACTTCTCGGCTCGAAACGAGTGGTCTCAAGACTTGGCCTCCAGGTGTGGGGTTTTCATAGCTGTCTGCACGGGAAAAGCATTCCGTTTGAACAGCCCAAGTGCAGACCATATCCATGTCGCAAGCGAGACAGTAACTTTTTGTTTTGTTTGTTTGGCACCTGTGACAACTATGTAGAGCATGTTCTGGAGCGGATCAAAGTGAACTTCTGAAAGTACAGAGTGTGATTATATTGTAAACACAACATGGATATTGAAAATATTTTTTTTTTTGTTCAAACCCTTAAAAAAAGAAACATTCAAATTATTATCTCTACCACTCGCGGACCACCGGATGAAAGTGCCGAATTAGACGACGAGAGAAACGAGAAAGCTATAACCGATTATATTTAGACGCTTGTGATATTAGTTATTTAATTGATTTTTTTTTTTTTATTTGGTTTAAGTACGCGTCAACCTTTTAGGCATAATGCACCACTCTAGCCTAGGGGGGGAGGGAGGAAGGAGGGCCCCATGCTGGTCAGAACCAGCCACGGTTTAGGGGGGAGAAAGGGGGGTTTTTCACGTCGCGGTCGTCCTCGTCTTTGTCATAGTTCGTTGTGTCATTGTCATCGTCGTCGGGGAGGGTCGTCAAGGGGAAGGGCACAAGGTCCCCGACGACGATGCCAGAGCTCACCTCTAGTTTCGGGGAGTATAATATACTCCAAACTTTCTAGCTGATGTTTGCGAGGTTGACTTATTCTCATGAATCGTTTTTTACGATTAGCAGAGCCATGCTCTGGGCCAATTCTACCCGGGCCCAGACGGGGGAGGAAATGTGGGAAGCAAAAATCTTATTCTCGTCTTCGTCATCTAGATGGGCGTCAAAGGAAGGGGGAAAAGTCCAGACGACGAAAAGCTAGAGCTCGCCTCTAGTTACGGGAGTAATATACAACCTTACTTTCCAGCTAATGTTGGTGGACTTTTCTTCGCCATGTCCCATTAGCAGAGCCATGCTCTCGGCTATTCTACATGATTATACATTCTACGTCATGGGGATATACGTAAGTATATGGGATATTACCCAGAAATAAATATTTAAATTCTTTTTTTATACCGTATTTAAATTCAGGGTTTACGCTGCAGGGCTATACTTATAGGTCTACACCTGTATATGCACTCTTGATACAAATGAACAAATTCAATGACAAGTCAAACAACTAAACATCACAACAATCACAACAATCATCAACAATCACTATTAACACACATTATAATAACGAACTAAAAACTCTGTTTCCGGGACTGTTCCAGCTTGTACTGAATTGGCGGGGTGGGGTGGGGGGGGGTCCTGACCCCAAAGAAACATCAGTTTTTTGTTTATTTGAATAAAGGGCGCGTCAACCGTCAGGTCATAATGCACTACTCTAGCCTAAGAGTTTATGGGGAGGAGGGTCCATGCTGGTCAGAACCAGCCACGGGTAAGGGGAGGAAGGGGGGTTCTCACATCGCTGTCGTCATCGTCATTGTCATCGTCGTCGGGGACGTCTTCAAGATATTGTCATGTAAACAGGGTAGTTTACCCTTGTTATTAGCTATGCCATGAGGATGGTTTAATTTGCCTGGTGTTATGGTTTGCTCCTGTCGCAATCTCTGTAAACACCGAATGTTTGGTTATGTTATAACGGAATGTGGCGACTTTGTAAACGTTTGTCGTAAACTAAACAGTTACGATCGTGTTGATTATTAGAAGAATGCGAACGTAGTACAACAAGTTTTACTAGGATTATTATTGGAGACCGAGGACAGGGGGAGTTGAAGACAGACCGGCGAGTGGGCTAGGTGCCCAACCGAGAGTCGAACCGCGAGAACTCGTCTAGGTGACGTACGGGCAAGGTGCCCAGGTTAAGCGACTGGAGTGCTCATTGGAAGCGACAGGACTAGGTGTCCGGATTAGGAAGCAAGGGCTTCAACCAGGATTGCTAGACACAGGAAGAGGATCGAGGACTTTCGCCGAACAAGAGGTGAAGAACGAAGAGCCAAACGTCACCAGCTGCCGAGGGGTCCGTGGCCGAGGGTCGAGTGTCGACACTATCTCTACCAGGGTCATAAGGGGAAAGAATAAGCCAAGTTCTCTTAATAATACTAACGTCAGTAATGCTAAGGGATACGAACCCACGTTCAGCTGAGTACAGTGCATGAGCTCACCGATACCAGGCGAGAGTAGGCATTATTATTATTGTTTATGTCTTTTGCTAATACAGTACACCCTTCTTTAGTTGATTTATGACTCTTATTACACGGTCACCACCACCCTAAGTACTCCTCATCCCAGACTCTAGATTAGAGACGATTCCGGTCACAAGTATAATCGGTTGTCCCCTGGAGAACTACGCCCCACATTAACATCTACTCCGGCATTAACATCCATGCTTAAGGGGTGACTTCCGCTAAACTTGATAATATCCTGCAGATGACGACGTGAGAAACTATTGCGCTTCAACCGGTTAGGTCATATTGCGTTGCCTTGCCTGTGATATTGTATGTTTGTTGATTATATTGTTTTCTAAGTTTATAAAAAGAAAAGAAAATTATAGAGATGATAGTAAAGCAAAAGAAATAATATTTTCAGGTATTCACGGAAGGCTCCAAAAATGACAACAAGGTTGTTTTTTTGGTTTATTTGGATTAAGGACGCGTCAACCGTTAGGTCATAATGCACCACTCTAGTCTAAGGGGGGGGGGGAGGAGGAGCCCATGCTGGTCAGAACCAGCCACGGGTAAGGGGTGGAAGGGGGGTTTCACACGTCGCGGTCGTCATCGTCTTTGTCTTCGTTCGTTGTGTCATTGTCATCGTCGCCGGGGGGTCGTGCCTTTTATTGCTCCACCTTATAACTGACGTTTCAGGCTGAGCGACGTGTTGCGTTGTGTGTGTCTTACAACACGTGCAACATGGGTGATGTTAGGCGTCTTTACTGAGTGTAATAAAACAATAATATCGGAATATCTCAATTGTATCGTTTGATACAATGGAACTACGAATACACTGCAACGCATCGATAAAATACAGGTTCCTGTAGAGCCTTGAAGGTGCATCACATGTGTCACATCTGAGAACAACCTTTTCTCTGCGAGGTAGAGATTCCTACGCAAGTCACCGTCAGGTCATATGCGCCACTCTAGTCTAGGGGATATGGGGGTAAAATCCCCTTACTGGTCAGAACCAGCTACGGTTAGGACGAGGAAAAGAGGGTTATCACGTCGTGGACGTCATCGTCTTTGTCATCGTTCGTCTGGTATTAGTTGTCGTCGTCGTCAGGAAGGTCGTCAAGGGAAGGGATAGAGGTCCCTGACGACAACGCCTCGAGCTCGCCTCTTGTTCGGGAAGTAATACTCTATAATTACTAGTCGGATGTTTGTGAAATGAATTTTTTCTCTTTATACGAATTTTACTATAAGAGCAATGTTCTTGGCCATATCCTACCCCGAAACCAATTCGGGTCTATTTTGTTATTCTTGTCTAAGTAATACGAATAATAAAATTCAAGAGATCTTGATTAAAATAATTAAATAGCTGCTTTCGTTGAAACAGTAAGGAATGGAACGTGATTTCTAGAATATGGAAATGAGGAGTACGGTCCCATGCTATTCGGAACCAGCCACGGGTAGATGGAGAAACTGGGGTGTTCTCACGTCGTGGTCGTCATCGTCTCTGTCATCGTTCGTGTTGTCATGGTTGTCAAGGACAACGATTGCCAGAGCTCGCCTTTATAGTCTAACTGATGTTTGCTAAATAGACTTTTACTCTAAGTAGCCTTTTTCGATTAACAGAGCCACGCTCCGGGAAATTTCTACCCTGAGTCCAGACGGGGTCGTTATAAATTTTGTCATCGTTCTTGACTTCATGATTGTTGTCGTCGTCGGGGCTGTCGTCAAAAGGAGGTAAAGGTGTTAACCTGACGACGATTGCCAGAGTTTGAGTCTAGTTTCAGAGAGTAACATACAAGCAAAGGTTTGCGTGAAGGACTTTTCCTCTTTTCTCGCCGTGATCGATAAGGAGTGCCATGGTCTATGCCAAATTCTTCCTTGGGCCTAGACTGGGTATAAGGATATAAGGAAAGATAATCCAATGATGGTCAGAGCCAACCTAAGGTAAGGCCAAGGTAAGTCGAGAGTGGCACTGAATAGCTTATTATTTTGGTGGGCTCTTCAAACGCTAGTTCATAATGGGCCACACTAGTCTAGGGGATGGGGGGAGGACAATCCCATGCTGGTCAAAACCAGCCACGGTTGAGGGAATGGAAGGGAGAAATCCCTTACGTCAACGTCCAGATTTCGCCTCTGAAAGTTAAATACTCCCCTTCATTAAAGCTGATGTCAGCGAGATAAAATTTCCTCTTGTCTCGCCTTTTATGTTCATCAGATCCATGCACTGGGCTAATTATGTTCGGCCCAGGCGTAGATAACAGAATGGCTACTGACTTTTTTTAGATTTAAGGACGCGTCAAACGTTAGGTCATAATGCACCACTCTAGCCTAGGGGGTGGGGGGTGGGGGGAGGAGGGCTCATGCTGGTCAGAACCCCTCGGTTCGCACGTCGTGGTCGTCATTGTCTTCGTCATCGTTCGTGATGTCATTGTCGTCATCGTCGTCGAGGGGTCGTCAAGGGAAGAGGGCCAGGTCCCCGACGACGATTGCCAGAGCTCGCCTCTAGTTTCGGGGAGTATAATATACTCCACTCTTACTAGCTGATGTTTGCGAGGTAGACGCCTTTTACGATAAGCAGAGCCATGCTCTGGGCCAATTCTACCCCGGGCCCAGACGGGGATTTTGTAAGTGTAAATATAAGAAAAGAAAATGATGGTGTATAATGTCGTTTATAATGATTATCAAAGCCATGCTCTGGGCTAGATTATGTTGGGCCTAGGCGAAGATAACAGAATCGTGACATACGAAAATGCCAATGTCATCAAACCAATACTTTGGACCGAGTTAATCTTCGAACAAAGTGAATAATAGAACCTCAGTTTGCTTCATTCTTGCTGTAAGATCTCAATATACATGGTTAATATTAAGACATCAATAAATAGTCAGTATTTGTCACTATCGTCTGCAAAAAGTGCAATTCACAAGACCACGCACGTCTTTCTCGTCCAAGAACAAAAGAAAACAATTGACAGTGCATAACGTTTTAAAAATGTTTCCCTCACCGCCTTGTTGACGGAAGTTATCAACATTCCTACGCAGGTTGACCTAATCATATACGAGCGATTTAGGAAGTCCATGGCGTCGCAGTATTTACTAACATCAGAGTCGATAAAGAAGTTTCACCGTTGGGGAGGTCCTCCAACTCCCAAGTCAATACGGAATCTAACGCTCTGCGCGCTGAGGGCGACTCAAATCTGAAACTACTAAAAGCACTGCAATCTTAATACGGTCAGTAGATTATCGATGTGCAGTGACGCTGCAGTTAACAAATGACAGACGAAACGTCAAACTTCAATTTTATTTCAATGATATAAGCCCAGGGCGCTAGTCTTTTAAAACGACTTACTTTTAATTTATTATTGTACTATATAGTGTTGCGCAGGCGTCACTGACATTTTCGTGCGAAATAAATTGAGATATGCCTTGTTTAAGCCTTACGGACGTAAGTGTAGCCTAGGCCCAAGGCCACAATACAGTTTTCAGACGTAAGTACGTCCTTGGCATTCAAATCAAAACCGCAAACGATACATATTGTCGGCCTAGGTCCTAGGCTTCGGTCAACAATGTAAGAAATATCCACATATATAAGGAGAGTTTGTTCAAACCAAAACATTTGCCCCCATTCGATCGTATTTAATATTTTGTCGTTTCACGGCATAGATATTAAAAGATTACTTCGGATGAGAAATTTAGAAAGTCTGTCGCCGTTATAATGTGATAGAAGTTCTTCATATGATTGATAGAGTTCAAATTGCGTAAGGCATCATATTTGGTACATTCTGCTAACATATGATGTACGGTTCAATGTACATCACATGTATCACATCTGGAAATAACCTTTTCTCTAGTTAAGAGGCATCCGCGAGTTAGACGTGTGTGGCCTATTCGAATACTGGACAATACCACCTCTTCTTTACGTGAGAGTCGAGATGAATAACTTCCACTCCGGGCTGTCGGAAGTCATGGTTTTAAGGTGGTTCTATAGGTAAACGTAGAGACAGGCGCTGACGAGCCGAACTGAAAGATATTATAGGAGGACGAATTTCATAAGTCAGTGTCACGGTCAGATAAGATAGTAAAAAAATACTTGTATTTAATTATCAGTATCACAAATTACAGCACCATTTATAATAAATTAATTTCAAAGAAAAACGAACACATGATAGAGAATCAGTTTTAATTTTAAGCTCAATTTGATCCTTCAGTTTTCAAAGTTTTTGACAGTTTTTACCAGGATTAATTTTGACTACCCGGCACCTCCACCAAAATTACGAAATTATGCATTGTTTGTGTAATGTCGGTACTTTGTTTTACATTTTTTCAATATAAAGTATTTTAAGCATACTCGTGTACAAAAGATTATAACGATCTCACAATCGCGTTGCATCACCCTTCACCTCCAACATAATATGTACCAACCAGGATTATTTTAGTTTCGATTACCTTCCCGGTACCTTCACCAAAACTTAAAAAAAAAAGTTTGAAATTTCGTGACCTAATTCGCGTTTAAAGGCATAATTGCTAATTTCGCCACTTGTTTGCGGGTGTTAACTAAAATATCGCGAAAATCCGCGAATTGAAAATTGGGACCATTCAGTCTAAATTCAGATGATTCATGTGCAAACTAATTTAGATTTTTTTTTTGGGGGGGGGGATTAAGGACGCGTCAACCATTAGATCTTAATGCACCACTCTAGCCTAGGGGATATGAAGAGGAAGGGCCCATGCTGGTCAGAACCAGCCAGGGGAAAGTGGAGGAAGGGGGGTTTCTCACGTCGCGGTCGTCATCGTCTTTGTCATCGTTAGTTGTTTCATTGTCATCGTCGTCGGGAAGTTCGTCAAAGGAAGAGGAAGGTATCCTTGACGACGATTGCCAGAGCTCGCCTCTAGTTTCGGGTAGTAATATACTACGCTCTTTCTAGCTGATGTTTGCGAGGTGAACTTAATCTCTTTCCTCGCATTTTACTATCAGTAGAGCCATGCTCTGGCCAAATTCTACCCCATGCCCGGACAGGGGCCCATTGTACAATATCATCTCTACTTTACCCACGAAGGAGCGAATAACCATATATAATGTTTGAGTGGCATCAATAGTTGCCCACAAATTATATTTTTTTCCCGGGGGCCCCTGAATAGAAGTTACGCCACTGCTTCGGGCCAAGACAGAGTAGAAGAACTAAGAGTACGAGACGTTGTTTTGTGTACGGTGTCAAGGCACACAAACCAATAGGTTCCCTGTAAGCCACTGTAAACTAAGGGATGTGTGTGACCGACCCTTGATAGCTGACAAAATTGGTACTGAAACCAAATATCTTTGCTGAAACCCATGACGACGTGAGAAACTATTGCGTTTCAAGCTAAGGTCACATAGCGTTGGCTGTAATATTGTTAAATAATTAAATCATTTTTATTTATTTATTGGTAAATTGGGATTAAGGACGCGTCGACCGTTAGGTCATAATGCACCACTCTAGCCTAAGGGATATGGGAGGAAGGGGCCCATGTTGGTGAGAATTGGTCGTCCTCGTCTTTGTCATCGTTCGTTATGTCATTGTCATCGTCGCCGGGTGGTCGTCAAGGGAAGGGGGCAAGGTCCCCGACGACGATTGCCAGAGCTCGCCTCTAGTATCGGTAAGTAATATACTCCGCTCTTACTAGCTGATGTTTGCGAGGTGGACTTTTTTCTTGAATCGCCTTTCACGATTAGCAGAGCCATGCTCTGGGCCAATTCCACCCCGGGCCCAGCGTGTGTTAGAGTGAGTTTATTGTTTTCTAAAGAAAATGATAGATATGCTAGAAATAGCTAACGAAATATTATTTATTTAAATGAAAAAATAAAATACCTTTGATGTGCATTTTATTTGGATAAACATTATTTTGTGTCATTTTTAAACTGTGACGCCGTTATCATGAAATAATAAAAGTTCTTAATAAGTTTTTGTTTATGTGGATTTTACCCCAATTTATTTGGGTTAAAGACGCGTCAACCGTCAGGTCATAACGCACTTTTCTAGCCTAGAGTATATAGAGAGGACAATCCAATGCTGGTCAGAACCAGGAACGGTATGTGATTTCTTAAAGGGGGGTGGGGGGGATTCTCACGTCGTGGTCGTCTTTTTTTGGTTCATTTGGATAAAGGGCGCGTCAACCGTTAGGTAAAAATGCGCCACTCTAGACTAGGGGATATGGGGAGAAGTGTTCCATGTTGGTCAGAACCAGCCAGGGGTAAGGGGAGGTAGGGGGTTTCTCACGTCGAGGTCGTCATCGTCATTGTCATCGTTTGTTGTGTAATTGTCATCGTCATCGTGGAGGTCGTCAAGGGAAAGAGAAGTTGTCCCCGACGACGAAAGCTAGATGTTTATTTTCTTATTAAGGACGCGTAAACCGTTAGGTCGTAATGCACCACTCTAACCTAGGGGGGTGGGGAGGAGGGGCCCATGCTGGTCAGAAACAGCCACGGGTATGGGAAGGAAAGGGGGGTTCTCACGTCGTGGTCGTCATCGTCTTCGAACGGGTCGTCAAGGTAATAACTCCGGCACTACCTGCAAAGGTAGTAACGGTAATCTTATAGACAAGTTTTAAATATTTTAGGTGCTTTAATTAATTCAGATGATCCTATTAAGAGCTAAGGCTCGTTGTAGGCACATGACGCAAAGGCCTAAAGGCCTTTGAGTTTTAAGAAGTTCTCGTCGTCGTCGGGTCGTCAAGGAAAGGAGGCAAGGTCCCCGACGACGATCGAAAGAGCTCGTCTCTATTTTCGGGGAGTAAAATACTACCCCTCATACTAGATGATGTTTGCGAGGTGAATTTTTCTCTTGAATCGCCTTGTACGATTAGCAGAGCCATGCTCTGGGCCAATTTCTCCCCGGTCCCAGACGGCCATCGTTAAAAATGTATTTATAAAATACTCATTATCGATTGTTAATCTTTTGAGTGTGTTTATTATGATGATGTATTACTAAGAATTTAAAGTTAGGATTGCGCGTTTACAATTGTGATGTTTCTAATCTTGGGTTCGTTCCTAAAGGGCCTGTTTCCGCGCGTCAAGCCATTCATACTATCATACTTTTTAATAAACGGCTCACAGGGTCTTCTCTTAACGTTTTTTCAACCGTTTTCCTAGACGATATCAGGAACATTACACGTAAACCAACATATTTTATTTTCTAACTATTATAACAGTTAACACAACAAATAAATAAATTTTTAACAGAGTACGAACCCAACAGCGTGACTTTAGTACTCCTTATTACGCCCAGATTACGCTAACCACATTCACATTTAATCGGCGGTTAGTAAATAAATAATGGGTATTATATCTGATGGAAATTGAATAGTTCTACTTGTACTTACCTAGTGAGACTGCTGTGCCTGCTTCCCTGACACAAGTTTGTCGATGTGTGGTTCTATGCTCGACAGGGCTACTCGAAGTAGTGCTCCAACGTCCAGGCAAACCACACAACAGACTATTTATAATTCAATTTAATTTATTAGGCAAATATTCAATTACCTGATTAAATGGCTCATCCCTCATAAAAACAAAGAACTTGTATTTGTTGTACTTGTTTTGGAATAACAAGCCCCAACGAATACGACGTGAGAAACTGGGCCGTATCTAACAGTTAGGTCATATTGCGCCGCCTGTGATATTGTTAGTATAAGATAATGAAACGCTTGTGTAAGTCACATAAGATTATGGAATTAGGAATATCGTTTTAAAGTTTATTTTTAAAATATAGATTTTTGAGTTATAAGTTCAAAGGGTGTCAACTGTAAGGTATTTATTTGTTCGGATTAAGGGCGCGACAACCGTTAGGTCATAATGCGCCACTCTAGCTGAGGGGATGTAGGAGGAAGGGCATGCTGTTCAGAACCAGCCACGACGAGGGTGACGAAAGGAGGGGGTTTCACGTCGTGGGCACAATCGGCTTTGTCATCGTTCGTTGTGTCATTGTCGTCGTCGCCGGGGAAGTTGTCGAGGGAAGGGGGAGGTGTCCCCGACGACGATTGCCAGAGCTCGCCCCTAGTTTTAAGGAGTAATAGATCCCCTTTTAGTAGCTTATGTTTGCGAGGTGGCTTTTTTCTTTGGAATCGTCTTTTACGATTAGCAGAGTCATGCTCAATTCTAACCCGGGCCCAGACGAAATCAACGTAATTTAAATATATTTAGCACATTTGGTAATGCACATAAAAAAAAATCGCCCATTAAACGCAAAAGAGGAGCTTTTTTCGGTGTTTTATTTCACTTGAAAAATATTTTTTTATCTTATTTTACATATTTAAAAACAAAATTGTTCATTTTCCATCTCATTTGGGCAATATTTCTACAAAATCTTTGGTCAAAAGCTATTTCGAAAAATGTTGTACATTCTGTGCCGGGTCATACAAATGAGTGTTTTTGGAAATGGAAATTTCTTGACCAATTTTTTAAACACCAAAATATTAATTTGTATAGCCACAAATTGATTTTGCCACCCCTGTAGGCCAAACTTAAAGGGGAAAAAAAAGATTTATCACTCACGTGAAAAAGCACAAATTTCTTAGTAGATTCTGTTGATATGCTGAATTTCAAATTATTATCCCTGTATGCAACATCAAAAACGTAATATTAAAGGAAAACTATTGGTCATCCCTGGAGGAAAAAGTTGATAAGATCGACTTCATATCTATTTGCCAGATTATGGGGCACATATTTCTCAGTATTTAACCTAAAGTAAAAATATAAGTTCTCATTTCACAACATCGCCTCATTATAATATTACCGAAAATCTTTGGTCAACGCTGGAGGACAATCTTGAAGAGATCCGAAAAAGATCCATCGCCAACGCAAAGGATTACAATTTTTTATATTAAGTGTGCTTAAAAAAAATAGTATCAAATTTTGCTCTATTTTTGTCCTAACATTCCTCAATACTAACAGAAAGAAACGCATTATTTTGTATGGTTTTATAGCACGCGAACGTTAGGTTATTGTAAGTCACTGTAAACTAAGGGATGTGGGGAAGACATACCGAATAATCTTCCATATATGAGGACGTGAGAAACTTGAGCGCTTCAACCGGTTAGGTCACTTTACATTACCTGTTATACTATAAGTTAATGAAATAAGATTATGGTGTGTCTGATGATTAAATTGTTTGCTATGTTGATGAAAGAAAAGTAAATGATTGTGATGATAATAATATTAATAATATGTGATTTATTTGAATGAAAAAAAACATTCTGTGTTTGATGATTGAATTTGATAAACAAATTATATTTTAAATTATAAATTTAAAAACTTTGTCGCCGTTATCATAATAATATGATAGAACTTTTCATGTCATTAGGTGAGATTTTTTTTAAAGTATAATATTTGGATTATTAGCGCGTCAACCGTTAGGTGACAATGCACATCTGTAGCCTAGGGGATATTGGAAGGCATCACATGATAGTCAGTTTTTTAATTTAATTTTGATAATGAACGACAAAGACGTGAGAAACTAGGGCGCTTCAACCGGTTAGGTCATATTGCGCCGCCTGTGAATGAAAGTAAATGATAAGAGTTAATGCAGGTATGTTTGATGATTAGATTGTTTTCTAAGTGTATAAATAACAAAATAAATTGATGACATGAAAGTAATAGCAAAATAAAAGTTATTATGGAATGGAAATAAAAAAAGAAAGAATGTGTATGTGTGAATTAAATTTTGTTAAATAGATTACTATGGATGAGAAATTTAGAAAGTTTTCGCCGTTATCATATGATAGAAGTTCTTCATATGATTGGGAGAGATCAAATTGCATGCGCAAGGCATCATATTTGGTACATTCTGTTAGCATATGATGTACGGTTAAAGGTACATCACATGTGTCACATATGGGGATAACCTTTTCTCTGGTTAAGAGATATCCGTGAGCTAGGCGTGTGTGGCCTATACGAAGTCTAGACAATACAACCTCTTCTCTACGTGAGAGTCGAGACGTAGGTGGACGAATTTTATTATTCAATGTGGGCATCACACTACGCAATTTGTTATTTTGCAACACATCCCAAGATGCTTGTCGCAAATCCAACAATCTTTGCTTGAATCCACTCTTGACATCTGGAACGGGAACGAGATTGAAATCAACGTCGCGACGCTGGGAAGCTTCCTTAGCAGCCCGATCAGCGTGTTCATTTCCCTCTATGCCCACGTGTCCAGGTATCCAGCAAAACTCTATTATATATCCCTTAGAGGTTAGTTTTTCTAAATAGAATTGGATGTCTTGTACCAAATGATGACTTGAATACATGAGTTCTATAGCTTGAAGTGAACTTAAGCTATCTGAACACAAAAGGTATTCTCCACAACGACAGCGTAGAATGTATTTAAGAGCTTCACGGATGGCGAATAACTCTGCAGTGAAAACTGAACACACGTCGAATGCACTACTGCAGCCTAGGGGATGGGGAGGAATCACATGCTGGTCAGAACCAGTTGTGGTAATGGAGGGGGACCTCGAGTTGCGGTCGCTTTCGTCTTTGTCATCGTTAATGTAGTCATTGTCGTCGTCGAGGAGGTAGTCGAGGGAAGTGAGGTCGTTCCCCGACGACGATCGCCAGAGCTCCCCTCTCGTTTTAGGTAGTACTCCCCTAATTTCTATCTGATTTTTAAGAGATGGTCTTGATCTCGGACGAATTAAATGGACAAATTCTACCCCGGGTCCACACTTGAGCAAAATTATTTGAATGATTGTTTGTATTATTTATTTTATTGTTATATATTTAAGGTTTTATCTGTAGCAGTCGTTTGTTTACTTTGGATTAAGGACGCGTCAACCGGTAGGTCGTAATGCACCCCTCTAGCCTTGCGTTTTTGGGGAGGAGGGGCCCATGCTGGTCAGAACCAGCCACGGGTAAGGGGAGGAAGGGGGGTTTCTCACGTCGCGGTCGTAATTGTCTTCGTCGTCTTTCGTTGTGCCACTGTCATCGTCGTCGGGGAGGTCGTCAAGGGAAGGGGAGGGGAGTTGAAGGTGAAAGGGAAGGGGAGGGGTCCTCGACCACGATTGCCAGAGCTCGCCGCTAGTTTCGGGGAGTAATATACTCCTCTCTTACTAGCTGATGTTTGCGAGGGGGACTTTTTCTCTTGAATTGCCTTGTACGATTAGCAGAGCGATGCACTGGGCCAATTCTACGCCGGGCCCAGACGTAACGCGCATGGCGAATAACTCTGCAGCGAAAACTGCCACTCTTGTCTTGGGGATATCCCATGTTGGCTATAACCAGCCACGGGTTTTGGGGAGGAAACGGGGGTGGGTTCGTTTCGTACGTCATGGTCGTCATTGACTTCGTCATCGTTCGTGTCGTCATGGTCGTAGTCGTCAAGCGCGGAATGAGTGCATGGTCACTGGCCAATATTAGTCTCACGACAACGCTAGGAAAGCTTGCGTTTCAACTGGGTTTGTCAAAATGCGCCGCATGTGGTATTGTAAGTTCATTAATCAAATTGTGTTTAATGATTACATTGTTTTCTTAGTGTATATACAAGAAAAGAAAATTTTAGTGATGATATTAGTAACTAAATAATAGTGATTTATTGAAAAAGAAATAAAGAAATAAAAAATTGAATATGTTGTGAATTATATTTTGGTTAATAGAATACTTTGGATGAGAAATTTAGAAAGTTTTTCGCTGTTATCATATGATGGAAGCTTGTCATATGATTGGAAGAGACGACCGCCAGATCTCGTCTCTAGTTTCGGAGAGTTAATTATTCCCCAAATTTCCAAATGAAGTTTGAAGTTTATTAGGTTGAAGGGCGTGTCAACCGTTAGGTCATATTGCGCCTCCTAAGATATAATAGTTTATTAGTTAGTTAATAACTATATATATTTTCAAAGGGGTGTAACGTAAAGGGTGACGCGGAGTGACGCGTGATGTTTGCGAGATAGACTTTTCACCTTATACAGCTAGCAGAGTTGGGGTGTTTTCGAGGTGTCATTTAGGCATCATGAAAAGTGTTTTGTACTTATAAAGTGTCATAATCGGGTGCATTTAAGTACCTTACAACATGTGCCAGAATTGATAGGGTAACGATAATTCCTTCAGTGTGAAAATATGCGTTTAACCATGCTCAAAATCACCTTTCAGGGTTAAGGTCACATTTGGCAGTATGCAAATAACATTTCGCTCGGCCAAGAAGCATCCGACGTACATGGAACATTTGCAAAGTTGTCAATGATGCACACATGTGCAGCCCTACAGTCAAAGATTTGACAAATTTTGTCTTAACTATCCGGAAAGAAATCACGAATAGTCAATGATGAACTTGAAAAATTCAAACTTGGTGTAAACCAAATAATTTTTTGAAATTATTTTAAAACGAATTTCGTACAAGTTTTATTGTAACGCCCTATATTTACACTCTCATGTAATTAATGTACAAAATTTCAGACCCCCGTGGTGTCAGTCAGCTAAGCGAACAACAATTGGCCCAAATCATGTCCTTTACTCTCTAAGCTGTACAACTAGCAATTGGCTACAACTTACTAAATAGTCAGTTTCAATTGGCCAGTGATTGTGACCAAATGTTAAGGGCTACAACGTTCACGGTTTACATGGACATTAATCTAATTAGACGAGTGAGCGCACCGAACGATGTCTTACAATTCAAGTCAAAACTCTTATTCTGTGACTCTGCATGTGAGTGTACTATAACTAGAAAAACGTAAGTCCTGCCGCGTTGATGGATAAGCGTTTTTGTAAGTTTTTAGTTTGCGTGGGACCACTTTTCTTTTGCAAGTGCTTTGTGAATGCATTGTTGGTGATTAGTGTCAATTTTCTATTGTTACTTGTTAATTGTTATTAAAAACCTCAAAAAAACACATATTAAAACCTTTATTTCTATGGTTTCTGGCTTACTTGTTCAACTTTTTCTTTCAAAAGTGAAATATGAACGTTGTAGCCCCACCCGTTTGGTCAGAAACGGCCCAATGTCACGAAAATATCGCACTAAAAATCGAAAAAGTCGTTAAAGTACGATATTTATGAGAAATATTTCTTCGATTGAACCCAAAAACGTAGCAAGTCTGAGTTCAGAGAAAACGAAGGTCCCCTCCAATTTTCATCAAGGTCGCATAATATGCCGTTTGCCCGGAATCGTGCGAACAAACAGACAGAAAAACAAACAAACAAAAAAAAACACCCGAGCTAAATTTGTTGGGGGGTCAGTGAAATTGAAGTCTTCGCTTCGCTCGCTACGCTCATCCAATAACCAGCCGCAGCCGTATCGCTGAACAGATTGCACGAGTTCGACGAGTTAACTGAGAATTGCTAACAAAATTAGCAACATCCGTGGCGATAAAAACCTACAAGAAATAATATATTGAAAAATAGTCTGAAAATGTGTAGGATTCAATTTAACGACGATGGTTTTGTCTTGATTTTTTATCAGGCGGTGGAAAATGTGCATGCAGTGACCAAGGTGTATCGAATCTTGCACGCTCAAAGTTCCCCCCAAATTTCGCTCGGAGATTGATTAAAATTGCAATCAATCTTTACATGAATTTCGTACTGACTATGTTTTCCATAGTATTGTATTCATTTCAAACCATGTTTCATAATTTTTTAAAAACTTTCAGAAATTACCAAATCTTTTCAGACCGGGGGATATGAACCCAGGTCTTCCACATTTCGAGTATGAAGGGCGACTTAGCCAACTAGACTAGATGAGTTAGACGAGTGAGTGAGTCATGTGTTGAGTACAAGGGAACATTTGCATTCTAGTTGATTGATATATAAGGTATTCATGAAAGGGTATTGAGATATTTGGTATAATGGCGCGTCAACCGTTAGGTCAAAATGCAACTCTCTAGCATAGGGGATATGGGGAGGAAGGGGGTTTTCTCACGTCGTGGTCGTCATCGTCTTTGTCATCGTTTGTTGTGATATTGTCATGGGAAGTCGTCAAAGGAAGGGGGAGGTGTCCCCGACGATGATTGCCAGAGTTCGTCTCTAGTTTCCGGGAGCAATATACTCACCTCTTACTAGCTGATGTTTGCGAGGTGGACTTTTTGTCTTAAATCGCCTTTTACGATTAGCAGAGCCATGCTCTGTGCCAATACAATCCCGCCAATAACTGGATAATTTCCAGAAAACGACGACGTGAGAAACTTGGGCACTTCAACTGGTTTTGTTATATTGTGCGACCTGTGATATTGTAATAATGAAAGTAGTTTATGGTGTGTTTGTGATATATAGTTTTCTAACTTCATTTAAAAAATTTGTTACATTTTAAGGGCGCGTCAAACGTTAGGTCATAATGCACCACACTAACCTAGGAGGGGGGGGGGGTGAATGAGGGGCCCATGCTGGTCAGAATCAGCCACAGGTAAAGGGAGGAAAAGGAGTTTCTCATGTCGCAGTCGTCATCGTCTTTGTCATAGATCGTTGTGTCATTGTCATCGTCGTCGGGGAGGTCGTCAAGGGAAGGGGGCAAGGTCATCGACGACGATTTCCATAGCTCGCCTCTTTTTTCGGGGAGTATGTTGATGTTGATGATGTTGTCGATGTTATTGATGTTAATTAGGTTTAAGGGCGCGTCAACCGTTAGGTCATATTGCGCCTCCTGTGATAAAGTAGTTTATTAGTTAGCTTATAACTATATATTTTACAAAGGGGAGGAACGTAAGGGGTGACGTGGGGAGACGCGGTGTGGACAGGCTTGTGCTGGTGAGAACCAGCCACAAGCAAGGGGAGGGCATGGGAGTAGGTGGCCGGGGGCAAGGGGCCGGGGCGGGATCATGGCCGGGGTCGGGTCGGGGGGCATAGCGAATGTCCCATAGTGGTCAGAAATAGAAACGGTTATGGGAAGGTTTGGTTTATTTGGATTAAGGACGCGTCAACCGTTAGGTCATAATGCACCACTCTAGCCTAAGGGGGGGGGGGGGGGGAGAGGGGCCCATGCTGGTCAGAACCAGCCACGGGTAAGGGGAGGAAGGGGGGTTTCTCACGTCGCGGTCGTCATCGTCTTTGTCATCGTTCGTTGTGTCATTGTCATCGTCGCCGGGGGGTCGTCAAGGGAAAAGGGCAAGGTCCTCACGTCGTGGTCTTTGTCAAAGTTCGTTGTGTCATTGTCATCGTCGCCGGGGAGGTCGATTAATGTTTTGGATTTTTTTGTATTTATTAATCATAATTGTGTTTTTATTGTGAATTACATTGGCAGTAACGAAGTGAGCTTGGAACATTGTTCTCTTGTGTTATCCTCTTGGCACATTTTACTAAATGAATGTGTTGGGTAATATAATTTATATATAATACATACATCATCGAATTACATATTGTGCAGGAATGTGAGTTTAAAACAGTTGTAAGGCAGGGAAGTTTGTAACCAACACCACTGAGAACATACTTACGACTAGAGACACTAGGGCACTTATGATTATTGCGCCGCCTGCGAAATTGTTAATTATTTATTGAATAGTTTGTTATTATTGTTTTTTAGTTTATTTGGATTAAGATTGTGTCAACTGTAAGGTAATAATGCCTGACTCTAACCCAGCGGATGTTTGAGGGAAAACCACATGCTGATAAGCACCAGCTACGGGTACAGGGAGAGACAAAGGGGATATTAACACGTCATTGCCGTTGTCGTCGTCGTCGTCGAGGGAAGCGGCAGAGTTCCCAGGCGACGATTGCCAGAGATTGCCATAAGCTTCGTGGAGAAATACTAATATTCTACCCTAACTATCGAATGATGTTTGCAAAATAGACTTTTCACTATCCTCGCCTTTTACGATTGGTAGAACGAGTCATGCTCTGGGCCAAATTTACCCCGGACCTCGAATTTTGTTGTTGCTTTTATTGTCTTAGTTAAACAAAGATTAAAATGGAAGCTTTTTTGTTTTAGTTAAGTTTTTTGGGGCGCGTTTACTTTTTAAGGGGTTCTCACGTAATGTCATAGTTCGTCGTCGTCTTGGAGGTCGTCAAGAGGGGCAAGGTGTCCACAACGACGATCGTTAGTGCTCGCGTGTATTTTCATTATTGAATAACAACCAACAAGAACGACTTGAGAAACTAGGGCGCTTCAACCGGTTAGAACCGTTAGGTCATACATTGTGCCGCCTGAGATTTTGTCAATTAATATAATGAGTTTGCAGTGTTTTATTTTTAATTTATTTCTAAGTTGTTAAAAGAAAGTAAATAAAAGAAAATATAGTTACAGCATTCATTATATTCAATTCATAAAATTAAAATTAAAAGTTGGTCAGAACCAGCCAAGGGTAGAGGAAGGAAACGGGGTGTTCTCACGTCGAGGTCGTCATTGTCAATTCGTCATCGTTCATGTTGCCTTGGTCGTCGTCGTCGAGTGCCTAAATCCACCTGGAGCCCAGACGGGGGAGGAAGTTTGAGTTGTTTTGAATGGAGTGTCCGATGAATGTTTTATAATTAACGACTGTAGAAAACCCCGGGAAAACTTTCAGTCAAGAACTATTAATTCGCACGTATGAACTACGTGAATAACAAGGGCGCTTCAACCGGTTCGGTCATATTGCGCTGCCTGTTTTGTTTGTTTGTTTATTTCGGATAAAGTTTATTTTTTAAGTTTAGTTTATTTGGATTAAAGGCGCGACAACCGTTAGGTAATAATGAGCCACATAAGCCTAGGCGATAAGGGGAGGACGGGAGGGGCCCATGTTGGCCAGAACCAGCCAGGGTAAGCGAGGAAGGGGAGCGCGTTCGTCATCGACTTTATCATCGTTTGTTGTGTCATTGTCATCGTCGTCGAGGAGGTCGTCAAGGGAGTCCCCGACGACGATTGCCAGAGCTCGGCTCTAGTTACAGGGAGTATTATACTTCTATTTAATAGCTGATGTTTGCGAGGTGGGTTTTTTCTCTTGAATCGCCTTGTACGATTAGCAGAGCTATGCTCTGGACCAATTTTATCTCGGGCCCAAACAGGGGTTAATTTGGTTAAAGGGCGCGTCATCCGTTTGGTCATATTGCGCTGCCTGTGACATTGTAAATACAAGCTTAAGATATGAACAATTGTGTAAGTCACCATCATATCAAATTTGGAATTATGTTTAAAATTTATATTTATAACATGAATTTTGCACTGATAAGGTTGATTGATTGATTGATTGGATATTTCTTAACGTCTCATATTAATTCACTTTGGCTATTCGAGACGATGAGTGGTGATAGATGAGAATGAAGTACCGGCACGTAGCCTACTCCTTTCGAAAAGTACCAAGGGTACCAACGGTGTATCATCCCATCCGAAAGGACGGTGTAACTTTGACAGTCATATAGGTTCCTCCACTAACCCGGACTGCCGAGCAGACGTCGAGGAGAACGAAGCCGTTACACTAACTCTCGAACCCTCGAACTCCATCTGCTCTAACCAGTGGAAAACGTGAGTTTCAGGGACAGCGGTCACCCACTCTACCACTTACCCCGCCCGATTCTGCTTAACTTCGCTGTTTGAGTGGGAACCGGTTAAACGATTTCGGCTAACCGCTGGCACTGATAAAGTTGTATGGCGTGTCTTTTTTGGTTTATTTGGATAAAGGACGCGTCAACCGTTAGGTCATAATGCACCACTCTAGCCTAAGGGGGGTGGGGAGGAGGGGCCCATGCTGGTCAGAACCAGCTACGGGTAAGGGGAGGAAGGGGGGTTTCTCACGTCGCGGTCGTCATCGTCTTTGTCATCGTTCGTTGTGTCATTGTCATCGTCGCCGGGGGGTCGTCAAGGGAAGGGGGCAAGGTTCCCGACGACGATTGCCAGAGCTCGCCTCTATTTCGGGGAGTAAGATACTCTGCTCTTACTTGCTGACTTTTGCGCAAACCGTGAGGTTGTAATGCGCCACGCGCAAGGGGAGGTAGGAAAGGGTTTTCTAAATTTATGAAGAAAAAATAAATTATAGAGATGAATGTGATAGCAACATAAATATTATATAACTTCTTTGAATGAAAAATTTGAATTGATTTTTTTTTACGTTTTCGTTGGTTAATTAATTTGGATTGAGGCTCGTCAACCGTAAGATCATATTTGATAGAAGTTCTTCGTGTGACTGGGAGAGATTAAATTTTTGCCTAGACATCATTTTGGTTAATCCACAAATAAATATGAATAAAACAATAAGCACATGCTGGTGATGTTGCATGCTACGTAATGGTAAGTTGTGGGCGGAAAAGGGGGGTGGGGTTCATGATGCCGTCTGCCAGTGCTCGCCTCTCGTTTCAGGTAGCCTTTTCCTAACTGCTAGCTGATGTTTAACAGATGGACTTGATCTCTCTCCTCGCCTGTTACAACAAGCAGAGCCACGCTGTTGGACGAGTTATACCCCGTGCCCAGACGGAGGCAATATGGGTTCGATTTAATCTATTTTACCAATTTTTAATTGTTTTCTTTAATTGTAAATTAATAAATTTATTTGATATTAGTTCGTTAGCTATTTGACCCGGAAATATAATGTTTATTGAGTGTTTTTTTAAACTCACTTACCAAAGTCACTGTTTTTTCCCGTTCTCGGCGAATTTTCGACGAGGGTCCCCTCATCTTCGTCCGGCCACGCCAGACACACTGAGGTCCAAAGTGTTTGGGGTTTGGCTTGGGGGTGGATGGGCTAGTAAGCAAGCTCTGGATACGTAATCTACCACCAGAGGTCTCCAGCTTGTGTGTAGTTCTAGACTTGGTTGGCTGATACTGTCGAATGCACAGAGCATTGCTGCTGCTTCTTTAATTTTGCGCGTTCTGGGGTTGTTGTCTTTAAATAAAATTTTGGATTCGTCCCATTTTATTGGTTGGTTGCATTCATACTTATGGTCTTTGAGTCGCGAGCGAATTGTTCCTTTTTCTACTGCTTTTTTATGTTCATTTATACGTACTGACACTGGTCTTTCCGTCTCACCGAAGTATGTACGATTGCATCCACAGGGAATCGAATAAACTACGTGTTTTGACGCCTCGATCGGGTTGTAAGGTTTCGTCTTAGTAAGGACACTTCTGAGGGTCAGAGGGGACCGGAAAACTGTCCTCAAATTAAAACGATGGGCTATTCTACGTAATTTTTCGCAAATTCCTGGAATGTAATCAATGATGATTGTGGCTGTAGGTTTATCTAAGGGAGTCACTGGTTTTACTTTATTGTCGACACAACGCTCAATCCAGTTTCTGCAAAGTGTAGGGGGATAGTCATTACTTACGAAGGCGTTTTGTAGTAAACTCGTTTCCTCTTTTAAGGTATCTGCGTGTTTCTCAATAATCAACATTCCAAGATACAATTCACTATGGAAGTAGAGAAAAATAAGAGTTTGGCTTTTCTTGATACGTTGATAGAGAAACCAGCCAGTGTACCCGTCTCCACCACAAACAATAACATTAACAACAACAACAATAGCAACACAAATATTCACAACAATAGTACATCCAATCCACTGCTAATCACATCAGTTTACCGCAAACCAACGCACACTAACCAGTACTTGCATTTCAATTCAAACCACCCCCTACAAGTTAAAAAGGGAATAGTCACATGTCTCGTTACGAGGGCAAAAAATGTTTGCTCCAACGCAGATACGGGCCTACGTTTGTAACCTACGTAATAAAAACCCACTTTGTGATATTGCAACGCCCAGAGAAACTTGGGCACTTACGATTCTTGCGCCGCCTGTGATATTGTAAGTTAATAATTAAGTTTACACTTTTACTATTATTGTTTTTAATTTTATTTTAATCAGGGAGGGTCGAATAGTTAGGTTATATTGTTGTTTTTTGGATTAAGGGCGCGTCAACCGTTAGGTCATCATGCGCCACTCTAGCCTAGGGGATATGGGGAGAAGAGGCCCATGCTATTCAGAACCAGCTACGGGTAGGGGAGGAAAGGGGGGTGGTTCTAAGGTCAAACTCGTCATCGTCTTTGTCATCGTTCGTGTTGTCATTGTCATCGTCGTCGGGGAGGTCTTCAAGGGAAGGGGAGGTGTCCCCGACGACGATTTCTAGAGCTCGCCTCTAGTTTCGGGGAGTAATATACTCCTCTCCTAATAGGTAATGTTTTCGAGATGGACTATTTCTCTTGAATCGCCTTTTGCGATTAGCAGAGCCTCTGATGTGGGACGAATTCAAACCGGGTCCAGACTGGGTCTTTATGGTTGGATATTTTAAGGTATTTATATCTATTAATTGGGTTTTTAAATTCTGAAATAATATATTTATTGTTTTAACTTTTTCAGTCACATGGTGCCTTTGAAGCTGTTCTCTTCTGCCATCCTCTTGGAACATTTAACTAAATAAATGTGTTGGGAATATAATTAAAGTCAATTATAAATACACCCTAGAAAAGCATATTGTGCAGGAACGTGAGTTTGAACAGTTAGGAGACGGGGAAATTTGTAGCATTCGTCAAGAAATACCCTGATTCAACGACTAGAGAAACGATGGCGCTTACGATTTTTGCGGCGCTGCCTGTGATATTGTTAGTACGGTAATAAAATTAAAATCATATTTTGTTTTAATTGTTTTTAGTTTATTTGTATTAAGTGCGCGTCATCTGTTTGGTAAATACGCGTCTCTATAGCGGATGTGATAGGGAAAGTGATATGCTTGTCAGAAACAGCCAAGGTTATAGGGAGAGGAATGGGGAGATTAATAAATTATGATCATTATGATTATTTAATTTCAATGTGTCTGAATTACATTATACATAAACATTGCTGGTGGCAAGAGTGAAGATATAAATGCCACCAGGATATGAACAACTAGTTTATTATCATAACAATGTACCAGGAATTTTATACTTCTTTTAAAATGGTTTATTCATTGTAAAAATTATTTGAAAAACGACACGAAGTAATAGTATAATAAAAGAGGTTTCAATGGTACAAAACTGCTCATCCATCAACACGACAGTAAAAAGCGTTCGCGAAGCAGCCTAGTATCATAATAATACACTTAGCCTACATGTTGAGTGCATTCAATAAATCAACGTTGGTGCTATGTTCTCTTCTGCAATCCTCTTCGCACATTTAACTAAATAAATAGGTTGTGGAGTATTATTAGGTAAATAATAAAATAAATACACCATGTAATTTGTAATGGGTTATATAGATAAAGGACGCGTCAACCGTTAGGTCATAATGCACAACTCAAACCTAGGGGGGGGGGGGGGGGAGAAGGGGCCTTGCTGGTCTGAACCAGCCACGAGTAAGGGGAGGAAGGAGGGTTCTCACGTCGCGGTCATCATCGTCTTTGTCATAGGTCGTTGTATCATTGTCATCGTCTTTGAGGAGGTCAGATACTTATTGTGCATGAACGTGAGTTTGAAACAGTTTTGAGGCAGATAACTTTGTAACCTACACACACACCCAACCGAAGAATGCGACGACGACTAGAGAAACTAGGGCGTTTACGATTATTGCACCACTTTTGATAATGTAAGTTATTAATTTGGATGTTTGTTTTGGTTTATTTGGGCAAAGGGCGCGTCAACCGTTAGGTCATATTGTGTTACTTTAGCCCATAGAGTATATAGAAAAGAGGGGTCCATGCAGGTCAGAACCAGCTACGGGTAAGAGAGGAAAGGGTGGCTGTTACGTCGCAGTCTTAGTCGTTTTTGTCATCGTTAGTTTTGATTTAATTTTTTTTAGTTAATTTCGATAAAAGAGCGCGTCAACTGTAAGGAATAATTATCTACTCTATACAAAGCGATGTTGGATTGAAAAATCACATGCTGGTCAGCACCAGCTACGTGAAAAGGGTGAGTTTTTTTTCCAGGGCCAATTCCAACCCGGGCCCAGACGGGGTTTAGTATATATATATATATCTATATATATTATATATATATATATATATATATATATGTATATATATATATATATCTATCTGACTCCTGTTTCCAACTTAAGTTAGGTCAGGGGGTGGCTATAGCCACCAATTTTCTAGGGCATTTTATGAGTTGTTAACACCGGCTTGCCAGGCCTGTCATGTCCTCTTCAGGTTCACTCGCACTTCTTCCCACCAGTTCACGCCATCCACTTCTGTCTTCCCACAGTTTCCTTGCTTCGACTTCTTCCCACTTCTCACCTCTTTCCTGTATATCATTTCTTATTTGATCTTTCCACTTCTCTCTTGGTCTACCGACTCGTCTTTTAACTTTGTCCCCACTTTCAAATTCTGTCCTTGGAATTCTTTCTTCTCCCATTCTTCTGACATGTCCATACCATCTCAACCTTTCTCGTCCAATTTTGAATAATAGCTTCTCAACTCCAACTTTTGTCCTGATTTCTTGGCTTCTAATTTTGTCTAACTTCGATATTCCGGCTATGCTTCTTACAAACTTCATTTCAGCTGCTTGAATCCTACTTGCATCTACGGCTCCTAGTGTCCAGGTCACTTAAGCATATGTAAGGATGGGTAGATAGTATACCTTGTACAATAACACCTTGCATTCATTAGGGAAATCCTCGTTCCAAAGTAACTTCCTTACTTGCTGATAAAAGGATTCTGCCTGGGCCACCCTTTTACTGATCTCACTTCCCATCTTTGCCTCCTTTGTGATAATGCTACCTACGTACGCAAACTCTTCTGCCTCTTCCAGTTCCTCATTTCCAATTTTAATTTTCTCTCTAGTGACTTTACTTGTTCCTTTCTTTCTAGATTTTTCCATCACAATAGTTTTACTTTTTCCTACACTGATCTTTAGTCCAAATTCTTCTGTTACAAGATCCCACTTCTTCACTTTTGTCTGCACTTCTTCAGCTATCTCTCCCCACACTAGGATGTCAAAAAAAAAAATTTGCAAACGTTAAGTCATAATGCGCCACTCTAGGACATATGTCTGCGGGATGAGGAGAGTTATATCCCATGCTGGTCAGAACCTGCCGTACACTTGGATTAGATATTTAGAATATTTGTCACCTTTGATATGATGGATGCTCCACATAATATGATAAGGGAGATCTAGGTTAATTTGGATTAAGAGCACGTCAACCGTTTTTTCATTTATTTATTTATTTATTTATTTATAATGCACCACTCTAGCCTAGGCTAGGGGATTTGTGGAGGAGTGGCCTATGCTGGTCAGAACCAGCCACGTGCAGGGGGAAGAAAAGTTAGGTTCTCAACGTCGTGGTCGGAGTAAAGCAGACTAGGCTCATTGACAAATCATACACTGGATCAAGCATTTTTGTACCCAACTTTGATCACTCACTGATATGACTGCACATGAAGGAAACAGAGCAATAATATGACGACGTGAGAAACTAGTGCGCTTCAACCGGTTAGGTCATAATATTTCGTTGCCTGTTCTATAATATTATGTTAAATAAATAAGATTATGTTGAATGTTATTAATTTATTTATTATTTTTGGATTAAGGAAGCGTCAACCGTTAGGTCATCATGCACCACTGTAACCTAAAAGATATGGGGAGGAGGGGAAAGTGCTGGTCAGAACCAGCGACGAATAAGGGTAAGAAAGGGTGTTCTCACGTCGCGGTCGTCATTGTCTTCGTCATCATTCTTGGTGTCATTGTCGTCATCGTGGTCAAGGGGTTGTCAAGGGAAGGGGGCGAGGTCCCGACGACCATTGCCTGGGCTCGCCTCTATTTTCGGAGAGTAAAATATTACCCTTCATACTAGCTGATGTAAGCGAGGTGGACTTTTTCTCTTGAATCGCCTTTTATGATTTGCAGCCACGCTCTGGGCCAAATTCTACACCGGGCCCAGACAGGGTATAAGTGTATGTACATATTAACTTATGAAAATTCTGTTATTATTGTTTAACCCACGTTAGTTTTGCCCCTCACCCCCTGCCCCCTGGACCAAACTTGGGGGAGCATTGCCCCCCCTACCTCCCCTACCCCCCCGGTACCTACGTCACTGACCTCGCCTTTATACAAGGATAGGAGCGCCAAAGAAAATATGTGGATATCCATTAACGCTGCAATGTCAAGGCCATGAATTAATGATCAAAGGCCTAGGACATGTGAGGTTAAGACGGGCCTAGGTCTACGTAGGCTAGCCCCTAGGACCTACTAGTCATTTGTAAATAACTAGAGCTATAGTAATTGTATCTTTATTTATCCCAAGAAGTGAGGATAATTATAAATATTTTTTTTATTTACTACAATTCAGGAATTAAAAAAGTCCGCCCCACCCGGGAATCGAACCACGGATCTCCCACATTCCAGGTGGACGTCTTAACCACTAGACCATCAGGACGGGTACATTTTAATCTCTGAATTGTAGTTGCATTTGTAGTGGTTAAGACGTCCACCTGGAATGTGGGAGATCCGTGGTTCGATTCCCGGGTGGGGCGGACTTTTTTAATTCCTGAATTGTAGTAAATAAAAACTATTACACCCACGGGAGTGTTTCCCGATTAACCAAATCTAGAGGTCATTATAAACAATTCCGTATCATTGTTAAAAAGGCAAAATAACTTGCAAAAAGGCCTGCCTATAGGCTAGAAAGTGCAAACTTACGTAAAAATAAACATTGAAAACTCGTGTTGTGATTGGTTGAAATAAGTCATCGTGAACAGCCATCTAAATTTCTATGGTAATGTTAGCGAATAAGTTAGCGACAAAGTTGATCGTGAACGCTGCTTTAAGAGAGATATAGAACGACGCCGAGAGAAACTAGCGTGCTCCAACCGGGAAGGTTATAATGCGATACGTGTGATATTTTAGGTTTATTAAATGAATTTTTATTTTATTAGTTTCCTTTGATTAATAGCGCGTCTAACGTTAGGTCATAATGTGCCACTCTAACCTATAGAGTAAATCGGTATGAAGATCCCACGCTGGTCAGAACTAGCCACGGGTAAGGGGAGGCAAGAGGGGCTCTTACGTCGCGGTCGTCATCGTTTTTGTCATCGTTTGTTGTGTAGTTGTCATCGTCGTCGGGAAGGTCGTCAAGGGAACGACGATTGCCAGAGCTCGCCTCTAGTTTCGGGGAGTTATATACTCCCCTCTTACTAGCTGATGTTTGCGAGATGGACTTTTACTCTTGAATCGCGTTTTACGATGAGCCATGCAGAGTCATCGAGTTAGTGGTTAGGGTTTCCGACAACTATGACATGGTTATAACTTGGTTACTTTAGTTAGCCAGCGATTCAGCCTTGGTCGTTTAACCAGTTCCCACTCGAACACTGAAGTTAAGCAACATCGGGCGTAGTCAGGGGTTGAGCGGGTCGCCGCTCTGCCCTGAAACACACGTATTTTGCTGGCTAGAGCAGACTAGGGTTCGTAAGCTTGTGTGACAGCTTCGTTCTCCTTGGCGCCGTCTGCTCGGCAGTCCGGGTTAGTGGAGGAACCTATATATGACTGTCAGAAAGTTACACCGTCCTTTCGGATGGGACGTAAAGCCGTTGGTCCCCTTGGTACTTTTCGGTAGGAGTAGGCTATGTGCCGGTACCGGGTTTCCCCTCCTCCCTTCTGTATTAAATTTGCACTAGTGGGCTACATTGCCTGTTGCAAATAGAGACATAAATTAATTTATTAATTGCATGCTCTACTCTAGCCTAGGGGGTGTGGGGAGAACTCAACCATGCTACTTGGGTCCAGCCACAAACAACAGGGGTGGGGGACAACACTGTAACAATTAATAATTAAGGTTACTGTTGATTTACATTTGAAGTAAAGAAAGAAATTCATGCTCGTAAATGACACTATGTAGGTCTACAATATTCACAGCATTTGTCTAGTTCCATCCCTCTCACAGGATGACAATAATAAATTAATCTTGTTAATTACGTCCATGATGGCTGTTTAAAACGACGCCAAAAAGGAGAAGCTTTTTTATGGTTTACTTGGATAAAGGGCGCGTCAACTGTTCGGTCATAGTGCACCACTCTAGCCATGGGGATATGGGAAGGATGGGCCTATTTCTGGTCAGAACCAGCCACGGGAAGGGGGAGGAAAGTAGGGGTCTCACGTTGCGGTCGTCAACGTCTTCGTCATCGTCAGCGATCGTTGTGCAATTTGACATCGTCGTCGGGGAGATCGTCAAGGAAAATGAAATGTGTCCCCGACTACGATTGCAAGAGCTCCTCTAGTTTCTTAAAGTAATATACTCCTCTCTTACTAGCTGATGTTTGCGAGCTGGACTTTTTCTCTTAAATCGCGTTTTACGGTTAGAAGAGCCATGCTCTGGGCCAATTCTACCCCGGGACCAGACGGGGGAAAACGGGAAAAGACAAGACGGAAGAGCTACAGTGTTGGCTCGATTGGTTTATTTGGATTAAGGACGCGTCAACCGTTAGGTCATAATGCACCACTCTAACCTAGGGGGGGGGGGGGGGGGAGGAAAAGGGGCCCATGCTGGTCAGAACCAGCCACGGAAAAGAGGAGGAAGGGGTGTTTCTCACGTCGCGGTCGTCATTGTCTTTGTCATTGTTCGTGGTGTCATTGTCTTTGTCATCGTCGCCGGGGGGTCGTCAAGGGAAGGGGGCAAGGTCCCCGGCGACGATTGCCAGAGCTCGCCTCTAGATTCGGGGAGTAATATACTACCCTTCTTGCTAGCTAATGTTTGCAAGGTGGACTTTTTCTCTTGAATCGCCTTTTACGATTAGCAGAGCCATGCTCTGGGCCAATTCTACCCCGGGCCCAGACGGGGGTGTGTTGGCTCGAGCGTTAGCAAGCCATTCTGATTCGGGTTTGGTTGATTTGGATCAAAGGCGTGTCAATTGTTACGTCATAACCCCACGGGAACACAAACGTCGGTTCAACGTAGTATTTTGGTCGGAAAGGTCGGACAGTGGTCATTCGTTTTTCAACTTAATTCCAACGTTGGCCAAACGTTGTTTTTTGGTCGGAAACCATCGGTTGGTTTTAAGACGTTTTTCGACGTTGGCTTACCGTCGGTTTGAGGTGTACTCACGACCATTTACGGCTGGTTGGTTTAAGGTTGGATGCCGACGTCGGTTAAAGGTTGGGATTTGTGTGCGTGCCGACATATTATCAACAGTTGGTTTTTAAGACATTATCCGACGTTGGCTCGACGTTTGATTTTAGCTGCACATACCCAATGTCGAAGTGTTGGTTTACCGACGGACGCCAACGTCGGTTTAGAGATTGGGAATTGTTTGTGTCTGCCAGATTGTGAGCGGCTAGTTTAGAGACATTTGCCGACATTGATCTCAGTTTGTTTTGCGTTGCTAACTTTGGGTTATTTTGATCTTCATTTAAAGTTTCACTGGGTTGTTGTATGTATTGTTGTTTTCTCGCGACAGAAAAGGGCGAATCTCTCTTCAAAAATCAAACCTTTTTGCAAGGACAGGTATGAAAAGAGGAAACTATAGCTGAAATATTATCTAGGATGCAGTGGGAATAATAGTGTACTTTCAAACCTCGATCATTCTGCGTTGTGGTGGAAAATTGCTTTGACCATTGCCCTATTGTTATCATGCAATTCTATTTAAATGCTTGATGCAGTTGTTTTGTGTAAATTGTCATACCGATACTAGCACTAAAGAAACGTATTTTCTTCACTAACATATAGTAAAAATACAAGTCATTACTTTTTTAATATGAATTTGGGGATCGTTGAAATTAAATAATATTACAAATCGTCGTCATCATCCATTAAAATTTTTTGTTACTGTTTTTCTCGTTTGTATTTTAGATTGTGTGTTATGCATTACGAAATGGTATGTTTTTTACTATGCATGTCTCTAGTAGTGAACGGGCGATTATTTTGGTAATTTCAACAACAAAATGTAACAAAGTACACAAATATACACAAAATAGCAGTGTAATTTATCGAATTTCGAAATAGTTACATTACAACAACAATGTTATAAGGCAACAATTTCTAAAACCATCATATTTCAATAGCATAATATTTTTTAATGTGTAATTAAAATATGAATTAAAATTAATCAAATTGTCTTATACGAGTAAAGTATAATATGCAACTAGTTGTCTTTGAATTCTAGTTGTGCTTCACGAGGTTATAGTGTGTTGTGACTACCTATTTTTTCGTTTAAAGGTTAATAATTGATTTATGAAGAAATTGATGTGGCGATATCAACAGTAAACTATTAATATCCTTTCGAATAACTTAAGAATACATCAAAGTATTATTATAATACTATTCACCGGTACTAGTTCATTAGAATACATTTAACAGAGTGAGATTCGTATAGATAAACCAAGTTCACGGGTCACACCAACAAATAAAATATATCACACTAAAAGATTTCGGTTTTACATTATATTGTCGCAATCGCTTACCAATATGCTAACCAACATGCTCCTAACTCGTGTTTATTATTGCGCTGAATCATAAGGACTTCTCTCTTGACCACGTTATTACCTGATATTTATCGTTTAGATAAAATCAATATTTATAAAAGTTACGACATGAAAAAATAAGCCACAGCGTGAGCAAGCTGCCAAGCTAATTGCCAATCAGCCAATAATGTAATGAATAGTCAAATAACTGTTTTTTGATGATAGTTTTCCTTGAAGAAGCATTTGATTTTCATTTGTTACTTGCGTATTCACAATAAACATTTATGTAGGCTACATATTATTAAATAATAAAATGTATATTTGTTAAAAATACCTTAAAATAATATAAATTTTATTATTTCATATGTACACAAATTTGTATTGTGAATAAAAGAAACAAATTTCGACTTTGTAAAGAATATTTCAACGGGTATTTGATTTAACACGAGATGGTGACAATTGCTGAGCGCCCGAGCAACCAGCCAAGTACTGTAAAGACGCTTCGCTAAGCGTCTATTAGGCAGTGGTTAATTAATTCATAAACAATGTTGTTTAGCTAATCGTGACGTCGCTTGCAACTTGCGCGTGAAAAGTGTACGTTAAACTTTGTACCTCAATAGAATTGAAAATATTTTCGTGGGGCTGGTTTGAATGACGGCATCAGTGTTATAAAGGATTTTCTATTTACTCCGTACACACGCGCCCATATTTGATTATTTTTGGTCATGTTTGTACTTTTTATTTTACAAAGAATAATTTGTATAAACCTCCCCCGCATACGCGTAACACAGCAATATTTTATTTATTAAGTAGTGTAATGAAAATATATATAGGCGCATCACATTCACAACAGTATATAGCTGCCTGTCAAAAGTATTGTGCCGACGTTACCGTTGCTTTACGCTTCAACTTCATACAAGTTATCCTCTATGACTCGGAATGATTGGGTAACCAATATTGAAGTGTCAATGATTGATGATGGGTACTTCAATGTCCTAAGGCATTTAACCGGGTAGGTAGAGAGATAAGTGGAATAAAATAATAAGTTTCAGTGAAATATCTAGATGCAGTAGTTCAATCTTTGACCAATGGTATAATAATTATAATCAATAGCGTTCTCCTCAAACCCGCCTTGTTTATATCTTGATAAATATCCAGGAATATCCATTATCCACCCATGGCTTTCGAAGTTGGCTTACATATTATATATTTCAGAACTCCAGTCACCAGTTTTCTTGGTTACACAGCCGTATTGATAGGCCTGTCATGTCCTCTTCTCCTTCAACTTCTAACTTCAATTATACATAAATGATAAGCCTACTAAAAATATATTTAATTCAATATCAAATTCAAATTCAAAATGCGTTTTATTTCTTTAGCAACATACTTGGCATAATTGCCGTACAAGTCTTGAAAAACGCTTAGTTATTTTAACAATTTAAATAGTAATACAAATTAATTAATAAATAGTACTGAAACAATATGACACCTAATTAGAAATAAATACAATAATTAATTAGAAGTAGATTAGAAGTAATGTTGACAAATGTAACGTTAGCATAGGTGATTTTTACTATAATCACAATTGCAATGATTGCCTTCATGAAATTCTTGTGTACTGTAAAATGCATGATAAATTAAATACTTTTTTATGTTTAATTTGAATTTATCTCTGCTTATGTCAAGGTGTTTTAATTTATCGGGTAGACTGTTATAAAGTATCACTCCAGCCTTAACAGGGTCCCTGTTTGACAAATTAAGTCTATGTTGAGTTTGATGTAAATTAGTGTTAGATTTTGTATTGAGGTTATGTATAAAATTGTTTTGGGTAAAATAAGAAGGATAATCTTTGACAAACGTAAGAACTTCGAGAATGTATAAACAAGGTACCTACAGTTCAAATGTTTAACTGTACAAACAGTTTTCTACAAGATGATCTGTAGCTTTTCCTACCTAGAATTCTGACGGCTTTTTTTGACATATATATTTCTTTAGCAAATGTAGACCCACCCCAAACTAATATACCATAATTAATTATTATAATAAATAATTAATAATAAATAATATTATTTATTATCACAGTGATTGATTGCATTTTACACTTAACCAAATGCGGAATGCAGGTTTATTATCTATCAATTTCCATCATCTTCTTGTTGTATTTAATGCATTCTGACTTTGGGTTCCACCCCCTAATGCAACGAAAGCGCCGTGAACGCGGCACCATCACATGCATGGGTGTTCTGCAGGTTGCCGGTATTTTCGTTAGGCGACCGCGATTCCACGAACTAAACCATGGATAAAGATTGTGTGAAGAATTGCTGCATAGACCTAAACTGGCAAACCTCAGGTTTGACAGGTTTGAAACCTGTCATGAGGGGCAGGTGAACTAAAATGGACCGTATAAATATCTACCCACAGCTGCTTTTTCTCAAAATTCTCAATTTAACTCGTGTTCTGCCGTATTGTAATCGAGTATATCGTCGCAGGGTTTGTACTTGAAGAAAATGGTAGTTCTCACTTCTCACAAAGACAAAAACAAACCACAAGGATACTCAAAAACTATTATAAAGCCCCGGGATATAAATTAAATCGTACCGGTTTGGTAGTGTACCGGTACGGATTAAATCGTGTTCCAGTCCGAAGTCATACACTCATCAATTGTTTTTCTATCTTCTTTTAAATACGTAAATACATCAATTTGAATTTCTATTATACCGAATAAGTAACACAACTTATTTTCAGTATGGTACTTAAATAACCAACCTTGTCGGCGCCGACGCCATCGAAGAGCGAACAATGTCCAACCAGAGACCGGTGTTTTAAATAGTAGACACGTTAATTAATGCGACACTATATGTTCATTAAAAGAAAAATATTTGGACTAAACACTGTTCTTAGATATATTTAATAGTAAATTTCAACTCTATTCAAGAGCCTTCCTCAAACTAAATGTTGAACAAAATAAATGTTTCAAAATTCAAATTTAAAAATACATAAGTAAATAAATTATATACAAACCGACCATGAAACCATATTTGACAACAAAATATGATTGAAGTTAAAATAAAACATTGCGGAAATAAAATATGTACTAACATCAGAACGTAGGTGAAGCTGAAGGCCAGAACAATCAAGACATATTCATCAAATCGTCAAAACCTCCTATTAAAGACAACAATGCATTGGGCGTTATACATTAGGACAAACATAATACATATTATTCATGATTATATTTTGAATGTTCTAGCCATCACCAATTATTATGTCCTGATGTACGGTAGGTCAATTACATCATATTTTATGTTTACAATAAATTTTGTTGGCAAATATAATTTCATGGTCTTTTTCCATTTTCTATTTTTTGAGTAGTTAAAAGTTTCTTTTGTTCAACATTTAGTTTGAGAAAGAGTCTGGAAAAGAGTTGAAATATTACCATTAAATATATCCAAGAACAGCGAATATTTTCACCAAATTACCTGTTATATTAGTTGTCCTATTCAAAATGTAACATGGTTATAATGATTTTGTGTAATAGCTAATCATAATCATAATCATAATCAAACGACCAAGAACGGTGTGATGTAGTAGGTCCATTAACTTGGCCCCCCCACATTGGAATTTCCAATAAAAACTTGTCTACGAAATGTGCTCGTTTTGTGCTGAAATGTGCCGTAGATAAATCGTTTTGAGCAGGCACGTTTGGGGGCAATTGCAAAGTCATGTGGGGGGCTAAGTTAATGGCTACCCCCCACATTGAATTTCCAATGAAACTGTCCACGAAATGTGCTCGTTTTGTGCTGAAATGTGCCGTAG
>JAMZAV010006873.1:0-31489 GCA_024449915.1 Sweltsa coloradensis | reverse complement strand
TTACAATCTTCACTGCGAAGCACAAGCTTTGACGTTTAGAGCTAAGGGAAGTAATTACAGACAAATTGCTGCTATACACAACGAACCGATCATAACGTAGACAAAGTAAACGTTGAGAAATTGCGTTTGTAGCAGAAACATCTTAATCAGCAAGTTCAGTCGAAGTTTTGAAGGGCGCAGCACAGACGCCCCTAAATAAAACAGACACGAGCTGGGGCAAGAATATTTAGAAATAACTTGTTTGTGAGGAATTCATCTCATCTAAGAACGTACTCTCTTGAAAGGAATTAGCTTGAAAGTTCATCCAACATAAGTAACTCGTGTATAAAACTTGAGACTAATTCGGATGTCAAAAACTGCCAATCCTGACAGTAAGTTTTTAGAAGGTTTTATTAGGATTGATTCTCTAGAACAGCCCTTGGGCATTCCCCTTTATGAACCAAATTAATTAACTGCTAGTGGCTAGTCACCTAAATAGGTCATAGGCCTACCGGGTGCCGGGGTGAATCTGACGTGTAACCTCACTCATTGCAGGCATTATTTTCAACTTCAAATGTTCTCATTCTGCACAAACTTACAATTATGGTGAGTTCATAAAAAAGTTCCCTTGAGGAAGTCAGATAGTAGTGTTACACATACATTGTTATTCCTTATTGATGCCCTGAAATGGTACTTTTACGAACAAACTATTTGTACAGGTGTAAGAAAAAAATTCGATGCAAATATTGAAGACCAACGTAAAATAAAATAGTTGAAGTTAATTAAAGGGGTATTTAACCGCTAAACTCAAAAAATATATTTCATTCAGGCTAACTAGTAATGAATTTAGCAATTAACAGAATAATTATTGGGGCCACCATGACCCCCCCAAAAAATTGTCAAACATGACATTTTTCGAGCTAGGTCCCATCGGCAAAAATCTCCCATAAGAAATAACATGGGAACGATCTTTATGCCCCGTGACCTTGGAGGATTTTGATCCAAAAAAATATTGACCATTATTGACGTACTCGACAGCCTTTTCTGTAAATTCTCTATATTTTGTTTTGTAATTTGGGCAAGTAGTTCGGTCAAATATCTGATTACCAAGATGGGGTGTGATTTTGGAATGCATATTTTTGCGTGTTTGAGGTATATTTGGGCACAGTTTCAAGACACATGTTATAAAGGGGCATTTTTGATTGGTACTATGCTCTAGTATCTATGTGGACCAAAAAAGAAGCAGGTTAAAGCGATTTAGGAAATTTTCCAAACACCAATTTTCGCCAATTTCTGGATCAAAAAATTAAAAAATTCGTGTTAGATCACAGTTACAAGATATAATTGTTTAAGCGTCATTTAAGTGTAGTATTGTGCTATAGATCACGTAGTAAAAATAATTTTTTGGGTTTTTAGCCCCTTTAATAGGAGCATTATGAGTGGACACAACCAGTGGCGTCAGAACAGGGGGGAAAGGGGGACAATTGCCCCCCCCCCCCTAACTTTCATGCCATGGGGGCATAGGGGGGCAGATTTGAGAGTTGAAAAATCAAGATTTCTACTCTACTTTTTGGGAAAGAAACGACGGATGATCCTGTCAACAATTCGTTTTCAGGAAGAACAACCAACAATAGTATAGCAGGAATGTTAGGTTGGCTGATGTACCCCATGCCTTGAACCGCCTATCCGACTATCTTTATAACCAGTAGTCCGTGGAACAAGCTGCTAAAACTATAGGAACATTTCAATCCGGAAACCAGCACCAAAATTTAGGAGCAGGTAAAAGACATATTTAAGAATGTTATTTTCACGGGGACACGCATGGTAGCAAATAAGTCACCTGTCATGGCGTCCACAAGATGGCCTCCAAAATAATTCTTAAAATTGCTGTAACTCAAGAAGTAATCATCAGATTTGGATAAACTAGGTTTTGTTTTATTCGGTTTTTATGCTCTACAAAAAATGTCATTAGAAATTTTACCGTAAATACAATAGTTTTAATTATATTTATATATTATTACAATGTATTTCAATTATAGCACTTTTTGGTATATATCTAATTATTTATACGTAGAATACACTAGATTATCATACAATTTTCAGACTATACTAAAATAACGCCAATTAATCCAAAATTTAAAGTCCAGAAACGAAATTCCTGTAACTTTTAGATTAATTAATTAATTAAATTAAGCATTATTAAATCCCAATTAAAAGTTTCTTATTCACTTACCAAAGTCACGTAGTGTATCACACAAGAACAATATGACCACAATGAACCAAAAAAATATTAGTTCCAAAAATTAATTCCAATCACTTTCCTATGAATTCAATTAATTCAATTAATTAAAAATAATGACAATAATCTCAATAAATTTTGAAAAATTAACACAATGTAGTCGACCTTAGAATCATTTTAAAGCTAGTTTTAAGGCGAATAAATGTAATGAAAAAATTAATTAATTAAATTAATTAATCACCGAATTAATTACATTTTAGATAAATTATCCCACTTTTGACATATGTATTGTTATGTATACCTAAAACTCGATCGATCGTCATAAAAATATACTTCTTTACTGACATAATGCCAATGAATCCGAATTGTCATGTCTTGAAACAAAATTCCTATAACTTACCGATTAATTAAGAAATTAAATGAAGAATTACTTATATCTCAATAATTGTTATTGTCACTCAATTAACACATACAAAATGCCAACAGAAGTATCAAATATAAACAATGCAAGTATAATTTTAAAAATTAATAGTCCCAAAATTAAGTTCATGCTACTTTTCTTTTAATTGAATTTCCCACAAAATTATTTTCCTGTAAAATAAGCTTGCAAATGGTTCCCAGTTTGGCTGTGTTAATTTTACACAACAAATGGTGATTAATCATTAATTTTATTCATTCATTAATTCAATTATCAGGAAAGTAGCATGAACTTAATTTGGGACTATAAATTTTTAAAATTATACTCGCATTGTTTATATTTGATACTTCTGTTGGCATTTTGTATGTGTTAATTGAGTGACAATAACAATTATTGAGATATAAGTAATTCTTCATTTAATTTCTTAATTAATCGGTAAGTTATAGGAATTTTGTTTCGGGACATGACAATTCGGATTCATTGGCATTATGTCAGTAAAGTAGTATATTTTTATGACGATCGAATGAGTTTTAGGTATACATAACAATACATATGTCAAAAGTGGGATTATTTAACTAAAATGTAATTAATTTGGTGATTAATTAATTTAATTAATTAATTTTTTCATGACATTTATTCGCCTTAAAACTAGCTTTAAAATGATTCCAAGGTCGACTACATTGTGTTAATTTTACAAAATTTATTGAGATTATTGTAATTTTTTAAAATTAATTGAATTAATTGAATTCATAGGAAAGTGATTGGAATTAATTTTTGGAACTAATATGTTTTTGGTTCATTGTGGTCATATTGCTCTTGTGTGATACACTACGTGAATTTGGTAAGTGAATAAGAAACTTTTAATTGGGATTTAATTAATGCTTAATTTAATTAATTAATTAATCAAAAGTTACAGGAATTTCGTTTCGGACTTTAAATTTTGGATTATTGGCGTTATTTTAGTACAGTCTAAATTTTTATGACAATCTAGTGAATTCTACGTATAAATAATTAGATATATACCAAAAGTGCTATAATTGAATACATTGTAATAATATATAAATATAATTAAAACTATTGTATTTACGGTAAATTTCTAAGGACATTTTTGTAGAGCATTAAAAACCGAATAAAACAAAACCTAGTTTATCCAAATCTGATGATTACTTCTTGAGTTACAGCAATTTTAAGAATTATTTTGGCGGCCATCTTGTGGACGCCATGACAGGTGACTTATTTGCTACCATGCGTGTCCCCCGTGAAAATAACATTCTAAAATACATCTTTTACCTGCTCCTTAATTTGGTGCTGGTTTCCGGATTTGAAATGTTTTTTACGCTTGTTTCACGACTACAGCCACCCGTCCGGTCACTCAATGGACATCGTGACTCAGACCCACGTCTAATCCAAACATCCCTTTGAATGATTTGCTAGAGTTATTGGCAGACGCAATTTGGAATTTGGTTCGCTCGTGTCGCATCGTTATGCTTTCTGTCATCTTTGGAGTGGTGTGTGACTTTGATTATAGCGAAGTGGGAAGATTATTCCTCTTAGAGTGTAAGTATGTAGTGTAAAGTAAGTAAAGTGTAAGTGTGTGTGTAGTGTTCGTGTTTAATGGTGTTAAGATTAAATTGATATCATAATTTTAAATATAAAACGTATACTATACAGCCTTCAGTTAGTATTTTTTTTAAGAAGAGGGTAAAATAAAAATATGTTTGCTTGTATGATTCGTCATTACAAAAAATTATGTTGTGATTTATTAAAATGGGCCACTTCACGTTAATTTTTTTTTTTTAGTTTTTTAGATCGTAGATAGATGATGTAAAACATCGTTTAACAGAGTCCGAGTGCAGTTAAAACATGACGAAATAACTGTAGTATAGTGAAATTTTTCGCCTTCGGCCTTCGCTGGCTGGGGCTTCGCCCCAGACCCCAGCTGTCCCCACAAAATCTACTAAAAAAATTTCCCCCCCCCCCCCCCCCAATTTTAAAAAACTTTTCCGACGCGCCTGGACAAAACCCCTAAAACCAAAACCAAAAAACCGGGCTTTTTGGGGTTTAGGTTTTTTATATTTTTTTGGTTTTCGTTGGGAAAGAAGGCCCTTTTGAAATGAAAGAAAGGGTCCCAAAAAAGGGGGGTTGGCGGGTTTAACAGTTATCCCCCTTAAATTTTTTCAAAAACCCCTTTTTCCAATCAATATAAATTTTAGTTGTTTTGGACTTTTTATTTTCAAAATGTGGAAAGGGGCGTGTATGGCATTGATAAACACAAGACAATTATTTTCCCCCAATCTTGTTTTACTTCCGCTTGGGGTTTTGCGAGAAAAAAATTGGTTTTCAAAACCCAAAACAAAAATAATATGAAGTTTCCGCATTTTCAAAAAGATTTTTCAAAATTAATAATTATCGCACAAAAAAATTTTGGGGGTAGGCCCAAATTTTAAAAAGATGAATGCTTACATTTTAAACACTCTGTCCAAATAGCTAAAAATTTGTAAAAATTGGGCCTATTACATCCGAATCGATAATCTTTTGGGTGCATGTACTTTTTCCCCAAAATTTTGAGCTTTCGCTTCACAAAACATGGGGACACATTTGACATTAAAAAGGCAGGGGCAGAGATTTTTTTAACATTGAGTACGATATTAAAAGATTTTTGGGGGGGTTTTTGAAAGTAGTTTTTATATGCTTTTAAAAAGCCCTTAAATTCAACTCCCAAATTTTTAAAACCCGTGGTGTTTTTTTTTTAAATTTTTATTTGTTTACCACATTTTTTTTTATGTCTGATGGCCATTTTAAATTAATTGATGTTTTTTTAAAATTTTGGGAATAATGGGAAAAAATAGCAAAAACAAAAATTTGTATAAAATGTATTTTTTTTATTTGCACTACTTTTGAACGTTGAAGCCCCACCTTTTGATAAAGATTGGCGGGAAAAATTTGGGATAAGTAGCCAAAAGTCTTGAGCATTTTTCAATTTTTTTTCCCCCCCAAAAGGAATGTTCGAAATTTTTCCAGTACCAAAAACCCCCCCCCCCCCCCCCCCAATAATGAAAATTTTTTAAGTCATACCCACGTTTCGTTTTATTGGGTGACACCTCGAAAACCCCCCCCATCTATTGTTTGCGGTATAAGGTCCCTTTGGAGTGTTATAGGGGCACACGGCTTGGCGCGGGGGCCCAAAAGGGCCCCTAGATGAATGTTAGCGTCTTTTTCCATATCGTACAATGGGGGCGAACAGTAAAAAATGTCATAATCGTTAGTAACTATTTTTTTTTTTATCAACTGGGGAGCAAACAATCAAATTTTTTTCGGGCTGGGGTTTGGGGTTGTAAAATGGGAAGGGCGTAAAAAAATTTTGTCTTTTAAAACAAAAAAACGTCTCAACCCCACCCCTAAAGTAGGCCCGATTTTTCTTTAAAAGAAGAACTTGTGAGAATTTTGTCTTTTGCGGTATTTTTTTCGCTCTAAATAAAAAAAATGAAAAATGTAACAATAATTAAAACGTTAAATCTTTCAAAAAGACAAGAATATAAAAAATTTAAATATCCTTCGGGGAAACCCGGTTTTTTTTTTAAGAGGGGTCGAATAGACGGTAGGAAAAAAAATAAGAAAAGGAGCATTCGTGCACAAACCCAGAATAATTCGTTACCTTTTGAAAAATTTTTCGCGCATTTTTGTGGGCCCGTGTAAAAGGTTTTTCCCCTAATAGGGTTTGTAAATCAGACTTTTTCCCCGGGCTTTTGGGCGGAAAGGGATTTAGTAGGGAAAACAATCGCACCCCCGCCGGCGGGCAGGGGCGCGAAATTTTTTACGTTTTGCTTTTTACTCTCTTAGAATTTGCCCCTGGAGTAAAAAAAAATATGTGTTTGTAAGTGTACTTCAGAAGGTGACTTCATTTTCTTTTTTGGGCTTGGGCCCCTAGACAAGCCCCCCCCCCCTCCCTCCAAAAAGGGCCCTATAGGGGGGCCCTATGACTCTTTTGAAGAGAACTACCCAAAATTATAACGGGGTTTTGGGGTAAAAAGGGTCCCAACTAAAAAATTATGGGAAATTGGGCAAATGAAAAACCCCAAATTTTTTAAGGTGAAAATATTATGAAAAGGAGATTTTTTTTTTTAAGAGCCTAAAAAGCGTTGTGTACGATTGGACAAAGTGGGCCTATACATACAATCAATTTTTGAAGATTTTAAAAGCCCCGCTTTGTACATTGCGAACTGGTCCTCCTTTACTAGATACCTAGTAAGTTGTTTTCCTTCGGGCAAACCGTTTATGATGGGGCCTCATGTATTTTGCACGATTCATTTTAATTTTTTCTAGCCTCACTGTACAAAATTTGTTTTTTAACCCTTTGGGAAAATTAATCATTTTAACAATGGCGTTCGTGCATTCGCAGGGAGAACGGTGTGGGAGTGAAAAGGGACGAACGACTCACAGTAAACATGGACACAAAATGTGAAAAAATATCGTTTTTTTTCGTCTCTCCCCCAAAAAAATTTTACAAACCCCCTTTTGGGAACTAGAGAGAAAATTTTTTTTTATCCGGATGAAATTTAAAACAACAAACAACAGAAAAACAATTAAACCTTTCCTTCTCCTAATATTTAAAAAATTCTGGCGGGAAGAAAATTAATATTTTGATTCTACTACGGGTCCCCAGAAGTACGTTTGGTTATTTTCGTAAAATAAGCGGGTACTTGACTCGGCCCTCGGGGGTGGTGTTCGATCACAAAGCGTAGTGGGCGAGCACTCAAATAACGGGGGGTTAAACCCAAAACCCGGTGCGCGATAACAAGTAGAAACTCCAGCTCCCCGGAACATAGGGATACCGAAACCTCAGAAACCCCTCCCCTTTGATAAACTGATGTGCTGGTGAACCCGGGAAACGAAGAAACAAGAGTTAGTACTTTGTGGGTGGGGGTGTGGGTAAGACGACCTGTTAGATTGTATTTGTAGTTTTAGGGCGCTTTAACAGCAAGTTTTAAAAAAGGCGCCCCCAAAGTTTAAAACCAAAAAATTTTCAAAAGTGTGAGTTACCAGTGATATAATTTCAAGGGGTGGGCGAAAGGGGGAGAGGGGGGGGGAAAAAGGGGGGGAAAGGGTGTGCTGATCAAAACCCACCCCCAAGGGCGTAGGGGGAAAGGGCGGGGGGTTCCCCCACGCTTTGGTCTTCCCCCCGTTTTGTTTTCTTTCACCCGTCCGTGTTAAATTGTCGCCCCTTTGGGGGGAAGAGTTAGATTGAGATTTTTAAAGGTTTTAGGTTTTTTCAAAGCTACGAATTCGGGGGGCAGACTTTCGTATTTTTCGGATAACAAAAGGGTAACAAAAATTTTATTTCTAGTACGTAGCCCTATTCCTAAAAGTCCGCAAAAAAAAATTTGGAAATTTTAAAAAAATTGTTTTTTGCCTTTTGACCAAACGGCTAACGGGTTAAAATTTTTGGAACACAAGCCAGTGGAGGTTTGGGCGGGTTTGTCCCCTTCCCCGAGTGGGGCACAAAATATGATTTTGGACGAGGGAAAATGTAAGGAAATTTGGGAAAAAAACGAACCCCACTTTTTCGCCCCTTATATTTTAAAAACCCGGCACCTCCCCCAAAAAAACAAATTTTGAAAAATTTCGGGTCTTTACTTTTTAGATAAGTTGTTAGAAAAAAAGTTAGTACATTAAAAAAAAAAATTTCTTTCTTCCCCTAAAATGGGGCAGTCTTGGTCGATATTTAGTTTTCCCCAACTAAATCACATTTAAAAATGATTTTAGTGGGGGACATTAAAATTTAATTTACACATTTGCAGTCAACCCCAACCAACCCTGTTTGCTCCGACCCTTTGACGAGCAAACTATAAACCAACTTTTAGGACTTTCATATTTATTAGGCCCCCGGGATCAACAACCCGGGACACGTTTCCACCCTAAAGCGGCCCCAGAATCCCAAAAAATCAAATTTGGGAAAAAACCTTTAGAAGGGTATTGTGTGCCTCTTTGGGCTAGGACTTTTTAAAAGTCCCCTTTTCCCACATTCCAAGCCTGAATGAGGGATTACTTTCATACGGGAAGTTATAAAAACTTCTCCCTAGGTGGGATCCAAACCCTGCCCCCTTTCTGTTTTGGGAAGCAGAACAAACCACAAAATGGAATTGCAGTAAACTAACTCTTCAGCTATATTTTATACCTTTTTATTGCGTCAGGGGCCCTCCGTGAGGTAGTTTAGCAGGGGAAAAAACCCCCGGGTATTGGAAACTGGAAGTGACTTATCTATTAAACCCAAAAACAATTGTCGTCTTTATTGACGAGAGAAGGGGGGAAAGGCGTGAAATTGTTGTTGACATTTGGGTTTACATAATATCTTCATGTTCCCGGGGGTCTGAGCATTATAGTAACCCAAAATGGGGCCCAATCAAACAGTCTTTTGCCCCTTCCTCGGGGCCCAAACCCGATTAGCGATGGATTTTTTTGTAAAGAACTCAATTATGGCCCCTTTTCGTTTACAAAATTATATAATTAAACGAAAATTAAATTTGTTTGACTTTCCCAAATCTCCCATTTAAATATCAAAAAAAATTAAAAATTTAGGGGGACAACCCCACATTTTTTTTCACCCACTAGGGGTTTAAGGAGAAAAGTGCTTGTAGCTTTGAAACTTAAAAATTGTGAAGATCTAAAAATTAAAAAAAGAATTTCCATGAAATTTTTTTAGCCCGACGCCACAATCGTATACCGGGGTCGCCCATACTAAAAATCAAATCCCTTTTTTGGGAGAAACCAATTAAATTTCGAGAGGTAAAGTATAAAAAAACTAAAAAGGGAAGGGCCCAAATTTTTATCTTTTTCGCCAGAAAATATATTATATTTTAGAGAAAGGGAATTTGGGAATTTTAGGGTTAAAATCTGATTATTTTTTTTTATTTTTTTACCATGACGGGCTTTTTATGGCCGAGGATTTTTAGTTATGTTCAAAGATTTTTTACTTTTTTTTTCCCCCCTATCAAAAATAAATCATAAGTGGGGGTTAAAGGCACCCTTTGGAAGTTTTGTCGTGGTGGGGCCATTGTACGGGTTTTTGAAGCAAAACCCCCCTCCCGAAAACCCTTTTCCCTAAAGCTTTCTAAAACATACTCATTCCACGCCCGGGGAAAAACTACAACGACAAATGATTTAATTTTTATGGGGCCCCACAAAAAACATTCCCCCTAGGGGTAATTCCATTTAAAATAAACCCCCCTTTTTCCCATGACCATCTCCTTTTTTTAGGGGGGAAAATTTTGGCTTTTTACTTTTACTAACATGTATTTTGATCGGGGAAAATTTTTTGTTTTTTCTGAGGGCGCTTATTTTTTCGAGTAACGCCCCGTTTCCAAAAAAAAAAATTTTGGGGACGCCGAGGGGCTTACCTGAATTCTTTAAGTTTTTAAAACCTTTTGGACAAAAAAGGGCAAATTTTTTTTTTTAAAATTAAAGATTTTTTTTTGGAAATTTTAAATTTTATATGTTTTTGAATGCATTCCAATTTGGAAAAACCATTTTAAAAAACCCGAAATTTTTTTTTAAAACCCTCCCCTACGAGAAAAAGTATACCTCGAAAAAAAAAAAAAAAAAAAAAGGGTTTTTTTTGTTTAGATTTTTTTTTAAATGCCCCAAAAAAATTTGGGGGGAGGGGCTTTGGGGGATCAGGATATATCACAGGGGCATGCCCCAAAATGGAAAAAAATGTTGTCATTTTTTCCCTTCCCCTTTTGTATGAAATTAAAAATTTGCCCATTTTAAAAAATAAAACAAAAAGGTAAAAAACTGACAAAATTATCCCACTTTTGGTGAAAAAAAAATGACCCTGTGAAAAATCTGACCCCAAATGCCATCCCACCCCAAAATTTTTTGTGCTTTGAAAAAAAACCTCAAAACCAAAACCGTTTTTTTTTTTGTTTTTTTTGGGGGGGGGGGGGGAGATACTTTTTCTTGTGGGGTGGTTTTAAAAAAATTTTGTTTTTTTTACTTTGGTTTCACAATTAGGAATGCATTAAAAAATACAAAAAAAATTTTAAAATTGCCCCAAAAAAATGCTTTTTAAATTTTAAAAAAAAATTTATCCTTTTACGCCCAAGGGTTTAAACTTCCCAATTACGGTACGCCGCTTAGCGTCCCCAAAATTTGGGAGTTTTTGCCCGGGGCTTTACTCGAAAACAAGCGCGTCGGAATAAAAAATTTTCCACGATAAATCTACAGGGTTAGTAAGAGAAAGTTTTGGCCAATTTTTCATCAAAATCGGAGATGGCCCATTTTTTAATTTCGGGGCTGGGCCGGGTTTGTTTTGACGGGAACCCCCCTATGGATTTGACTTTGGGGTTTTATGCAAAACGTTGTCTTGCAAAAAACCCGTTTTTTCAAAAAAATGTGTCGGGAAAAAAGGTTTTTCAAATAATATCAACCCTAAACAAATGGTGCCGGCCCTACGGGGTTTGGGGTTTGGGTTTGGCTTTAAATTTAAAATGCCCCCCCACGGAAAAGCAGTTATGATAGGGGTAGACTCTAAAAAACGAAGCATTAATTTTTTTAACCAAAAGAAAAAAAAATGTTTTGGTTATGCGGCTTGGCTGTTCCCAATTCAGAATTCCCCAGACTTTTAAATTTTGGTACAAATAATCGTGAAAGACTACCCAAAGAATGGATTTCTCCGGGGAAAAAAAAAAACCCCCTCCTGTGGGAGTAGCAACCCGTTTTAGAACCAGGCACATATTTGCAGGGCCCTCCCCAGGGCCCCCCTGGACATAATGAGATGTAATACACCCCCCTAAAAAATGCCCCCTCTCGAAAAAACCCTTAACACCCCTTTAAAACCCGCATCCATAATTCATTTTACTTTCCCGTGTTCCATGGTAGTGGGACACTGTTGTTTCCTACTCCCCCGGGCGAATATTAGGGGCCGGGAGTAGAGCGACACAACCGAACCAAACGAGCCGATTCTTTTTTCGCCTGAAGACGATCATTAGGGGTTTTTCTTCAGGAATAAGAAGCCCCTGGACCACCCGGGGCGGCCCACGAGATGTACGGAAACCCTTCTCCCAAAATTTAGTGAGTTTTGGGCCCGGGGGCAATCCGGACTAGCACCGAGATTTAAAGCCATTTGATGTCCGACCAGAAGTAGTCCCAATTCCCAAAGAAAAACCCCTTTTGAGGTCAGGCCTGGAGGGGGTTGGGAATCCTGATCATGATGGGGACGCGACGCCCGGGTTGAGGAGTGGGTTTCCGGGTCGGTCCTGGGGGGATTCCCCCTTTCTGAACTAGTTTTCCGGGGGCGATTTCCCGGGACTGGGGTGGGCATCCTTACAGTTTCCCCGGTTTTAAAAGGGTTTGGTGACTCAATGAGTAAAGGGGGAAAAGCTCTGGTGACTTTCCACCCACCATTCAAACCCAAAATTTATTAAAATGAAATGAAACTTTTCATTTCGGGGGAACACGTCTTATAAAATAATTTTAAAAACTGAAACAAACTAAAAATCTTACCCAACATTTTAAAACCATAAATAGGCTATTTGAAAAAGCTCCCCTTACACTTAAAGGGTTTTTTTTATGACACAACAGCTGGGGTTCCCGTTTGCATGATGGGAGGGCAGACAGCCAAATAGAAGGTGTTTTTGGTAATGGGACCTAGGCCTGGTGATTCCCCTTTTCCGGGGGGGTTTTGGAAGCCTGACATAGGGGTTTTCATTTATGAAATCGTTTTATGTTTTCTATTAATTAAGAACCCAATCTAATTTTCAAAACAAAAGTGTTTTTAATGTAACTTTAAAAACAACCCTAATATCATCTCATGGTGCAAAAAGGACGCACAGAAATACCCGGTAAGGGTTCAGACGATAAAAAAAAGATAAGTGAAAAGCATAAACCCCACATTCGCCGACCCCATGGGAAGTGCTAGCCTAGAATCACTTACAAATTACATTTTCAGTTGTAAAAGCCCAAAAAAACTGCCCAAAAAAAATTGAGAAGAAAATTTCTAAAGAATATAGGAAGCCCCCCAATTGGAATTTTCGGGAAAATGTCCCTCAAAATTTGGAAAAAATTTGGGAAAAGGGAAAATTTGAAAAATACATGAGGGGGTCCCGGGGTACAAAGAAGACCCGAAGACCCCAAATCGAAAATTTTCCAAACTAATTGGGGGCGAAGCGTTCCGGGCGTATAATACTTTTTATTTGAGCAATCAAAAAAGGAAATCGCTCGAGGGCCCCCGTGATTAGCAGATTCGAAGGTACTGTTCCCCCAAAAAAGAAAAAGTGTTTTAACAATAATGTTTTTAACCCTTCTCAAAGCGAGAGCGAAAAAATTTTACCAGTTTTCCCAACGCAGTTTTAAAAATCCTAGCAAAAATCGTGCGAGTTTTGGGGGAAAACCTTAAAAACCCCTACTATCTACGTATAGTGGGTTTGGGGTTTGGTATCCCAGGGGTTTTAAAGGGGAAACTACTACGAATTCCGGATCCCACCCTAGAGAAGGCATCAGAATTCTGCAGAGCTGGGGAATGAGCGAGAGCAAGCACAGGGCCTGGAGGGGAAGACCCCCCATCGACTTTCGTGAAGAAACAGCCCCGGGGGGAAAAACAGAAGGGGGCCCTAGGCCTACGAAACCCCCCTAGGGCCCATGAATGATGGAACTTTGGCTTCCAAAAAAACAAGGTTCAAAAAAGTGGGGACAAAACCCTGTGCCAAAAAAACCCGGGGCCTGCTTCCCAAAAAGCAAGGAATAAAAGTAAAGGTTCAATCATTTTTGGAAAAAAGGGGCTCGAGGGAAAAATGTAAAACCCCCTGGGGGGGTGGTAAAAATCTGGGAAAAAAAAATCTAACCCTTGATAAAAAAATGAACCCTTTTTGTGGAAATGGTGTCTGAAACAGTATAAAATGCACAGTTGGGTAAAGGGTAAGGGGGCGTGATGGACATCAATAATTAAAGTGGGCCCAGGGCCTTTGGAGGGCCCCCTGGGAAGGGGAAAAATTTAAAAATAGACACAGGGGCTTTAGGGGGGTTTCATACCTCAACTGTTTTAAAAAAAGCTAAAAGGGAGTCAAAAGGGAAAGGTTGTTAAAACCAATCCACCTTTTTAACTTTTTTGGGAACCACAAGGTTTTAAAACCCGGGAGTTAAAATGGAAAATAAGGGTTTTTAAAAGGGCAAAAGAGCCGTGGGAAAATTTGTTTTAAAGCTAGGGAGACCTTGAATGTAGGCCATGTTTTGGTTTAAGTGCATGTGTACACTAAAACCTTTTTGGGAAAAAATCAAAGGCTTTTAGGAAAGTAAACCCCATTGGGGGCCCAACCCAAAGGGAAAAATTTTCTTTAGAGTACAATGAGGTATTTTTTTGATTTGGTTTTGGTTTCCTTCCCCCTACGCATAAAAAAATTTTTTAAGGGCAGATTTTGTGCCCCGTTATCCACCCCCTAGGAAGGTACCAGTGTTTACGAGGGGGAAAATAAAAGTACCTGGACTCATTTGGGGTCGAGGGGAAATACTTGAAAAAATCAGTGGGCCCACTGACTAGGGTGAGTAACCGGTAATAGTGGAGAAAGCAAAAAGGTTCTCTACGAGTTGCCTAGATCCAAAGTCTTAAACAAAACAATTTAAAAGGGAAAAACTACCCCATCCCCACAACCCGAAAGACTTCTGACCCAAAATTTTCAGGGAAATGTCCTATTTTTTCAGTTTGTTGACAGTCTGAGGGTTTATGCAATTTCTTTTAATTTTGTTTTACAGACTACTGTACATTAATAGCCTTCGGGGCCCGGTACAAAAATTTCCCCAGAAAGGTATTTTTCTCGTTCCGTTTATTTTTTTCCGAAAAAAATTTTTTAAAAACTTTGGTTGAAACTTTGGGTAATGTCCAAGTAATTTTTCGATGATTTTTTAAACGTGGCAGGTTTGAAGCTAGAAGAGCAAAGGACCCAAGGGTCTCGTGTCCCCGGGATTTGGCGTGCTAAAAACTTTGGTTCAAGTTCAATCCTGAAAGTTCAGTTTAGGGTGAACCCAGGTAAAATATATGGGACACATAATTTCGCTGATGGTTTTAAAGCTGATCCAAAAGAGTGAAAAACAATTCGTGAAATTTCCCTTCCGGGAAAAGTAACCGAGTTTTCGGAGATTTCTAGGGATTGGGAAAATTTTGGGGGGCAATTCATTTTCCCAAAATTGGGCGAGTATTTCGGAACCACTTTGACAAATGTTAAAAAAATAACCCTTTAAGGGGGTGGGGAAAGAAAGGTTTAAAACGAGCAAATAAAAAGGAAAGCTTGCCAGCACCTACGTTACCCTACTATGGGCGAAAAAAAAACCCTTGGGGTTTTGCAGAAAAGACGCACGGGAAAACGGGCTTGGGGGGCCTGTTTTTTTGCAAGATGGTTTGACCCAAATTTCCCACGCTTTCGTAGCAGGGCCCCCCAGGGAAATTTTGTATCCCCAAATAGGAAAAAAGGGAAAACTCGGGGTTTGCCCATGGTGTTTTAAAAAATTCCACCAAATAATTTTCGGGAGGCAAAAACCCTTCCAAACCCCATCAAAACCCCCCAAAATTCCCATTGTGACTTTAAAAAAATAAATCAAATTTTTTGCCTAACTTTTAGGAATGCAACTTAAGTACTAAAGTATGACCCCGGAAGTTTAATATTTTTCCCGGGAAATTCCCTGAATGGCCGGGCCCAAATTTTCTCTTCCTATCGCCATAAAACCCAACCCATGCCCGGAAATTTTAACCAAAATTTTCCATTTTATTTTCTAAACATCTAACCGTTTTCTGACGGAAAAGGAGGGTTGAATTTTAGGTAAGACAAAGAAGTGTGAAGAGGGAAACAAATTTTTCATGATTTCCCCTAAATGGTTGGCCCCAACACATTCATCAAATCCCCTTCCCCCCGGTTAAAAATTTTTGGGAACCCAAGGATTTAAATTATCCTTTTATAAGGACTAATGTTTTTTGGGGGACAGACTCTTGTTTCTAAAACTACGTAAACGCATGCTTGTCTCTTGAAACAAGGCCACCCTTTTGGAAAGGGAAAAAACTAAAGCCCGGGCTAGACAAACATTTTGTTGGCAGGGTAAGACAGGGACATAAAAAAATCTTTTAGCCCTTGTGCTACTTGCGAAAGGGGTTTCCCCCCTAAAAAAAACTAAAGAAAACCCCTCTTCCCCTCCTGTCCCCAAAACGACTTGGGGGGAAATATCGCAGCGATATCCCTTTAATATAAAGGAAGCTCGTATTTTTTGGGAATCAAAACTTTTATTCTAAATGGTAGAGTTTAAATTCCCGATTAAAGGGCAAAACCCCAAGGAATTATTTGGGAATTCAAAGCGGGATTCTTCCCTTTTGGCGGGGGTTTGCGATACGTTAAAAGTGGGAAACAGCCCTTTTTCCCGTGGGGAAAATTTTAAAGGGTTTGCAAAGGGAAAGGCAAATTTTAAAAGAAAAACATCAAGCCCCCCCGGTTTTCCAAAGAATTGGGATGTCGAAAAAACGGTTTAAAAAAAAGCTTAAAAAAATGCCCCCAAGAAGGGAAATCATCCCAAGGGACCCTTTTACATGTTTCGCTTGAGTATCGAAACATGGGCCCACACGGGAAAGCAGGGTTTTGGCCCGCGCAATACTGGGTCGCGAAAATTTAAAAAACGCACCCTTTGGGAGCTTTTCAGTTTGATTTGGTACAACCCAAAAGTAGTCCCCCACCCTTCAGGTACTTCAAAATAAACAAAAGTTTTTTTATTTACAGAAAAGCTTTAAAAACTCCCTTTCCCTTTTGGGAAAAAGGGTGAAAATGTTGGGTTTTGGGGGAGAGATGGTGTTTTGGGGAAAAAAACTAAAATTTTTGGGGAAACATAATTTTTTCCTCGGGTCATAGTAATTTGTACGAAGATGGGGAAAGGGGCCCGAGGAAAAAGGCATGACTTGAGGAAGTCAAACAGTTGTCAAAGACCTAGGCCTTTTGAGCATTCAAACCCGCGAGGAGGCCCCAGCTGATTCCCCCCAATTTCCCAAACCTGATATCTTGCCACGGGTTTCAAAGCAACCAGTAAAGGTTTAAGCAATGCTCAAACTCCCCCAAAAGGGACTTTCACCCGGGAAAGCTGTTCCCCTGGGAATAAAAAAAATAAAACCCAAACCCCCCCGGGGGGGCTTATCAAACCACCTTCTCGATTTAAAGATTTGTTTTTAATTTAAATGATCCCATTTCAATACTGTATTGTTAATATAGGGTACTTTAGTAGTAAAGAACATTATGTATCCCCCTTTCCCAAGGTTTCATCAAACATGTGGATTTTGGGTATTAATTATTTTAACTGGGAAAAAAGGGTTTTATTTTTTAACTCCCTTTTTTCCGTATTGAACCCTTTTTAAAAAAAAAAGGGAGATGTATGTTTTGTTATGACACAACAGGGTGAATGGTCACCCCTGATGATGGGATGCAGACGCCAAATAGAAGGCTTTTTTTTGGTCCCGTGACCTAGGCCGGGGGACTTTCCCCCCTTTTTCCCGGGGGGGTTGTAAAACCTGACTGAGGTTTTACGTATCGTATTACCCGGGGTTTTTATTAATTAAAAAAACCCCAAACTAATTTTAAAAAACGTGTTTTTAAAATTTTTTTTTTTTTTTTTGTTTTTTTAAAATTTTTTTTTTTTTTTTTTTTTTTTTTTTTTTTTTTTTTTTTTTTTTGGTTTTTTTTTTTTTTGTTTTTTTTTTTTGTTTTTTTTTTTTTTTTTTTTTTAAAAGGGACTAATAAAACCTTTAAGTCAAAGAAAAATAGTTTGCCCCCCGTTTTTAAAAATTTGGGCCCAAAAGCACAAAAAATGCACAAAAATCCAAAAGGGGTTTAATTGCTTTTTTTCTATAACGGGGGAACCTTTTTCAACTTTTCCCAAAGGGGGAAACACAAAATTCCCTAGGAAAAGCGGTCCCCCCCGTTTTTAGGATTTGGCCCTGGGAAATTTTCCCAAAATTTGGGGGGAAAAAACTTTACTTTTCAAGGCCTTGTTTGTCCCAAAAGGGATTTAAGGGTTGAGTCCAAGGGTTTCAAAATTTTTCGATGTAATGGTTTATTTCCGCAAAAAAAAAAATACAAAACCCAAAAAAAAACCCAAAAAAAACACCCCAAAATTTTTGGGGGCAAAGAAATTGAACTTGGTTGCCAAACCCGTTGGGGGGTTTGGCCCAAAGGGGGAGTTGCCAAAAAAAAAAAAAATTTTATTTTAAAAATTTTTTATAGAAAAGCCTATTTTTAAATTTTTTTTCCAAAAAGACTACCCCCAAATTGTTTCCCTGGATTATAACTGTTTTGGTTCAAAAGCCCCAAGGGAAAAATTGGCCAAAAAAAAAAAATTCCCCCCTAAAATACGGAACTAGCAAAAATTTTTTACCCAAAAAAAATCAAAATAAAATATGATGCAATCACGTGGAAGAAGAAGAGACATGTCCCTATCGGGGATCAAACCCCGGGTCCACCGCCTTTACGTAGCGATGCATCGCTTTATAAAAAGGGGTCGGCAAGAAATTTCTAGGGGGTCAGGATGTCCTGGAAAAATTTTTAATCGCGGTCAGGAAATCTTTGGCATAGTTTCAAATTTGGGGTACCCTGACACAAATAGTCGTTTTATGTAGGGCCTATGTCGTTTGCATTTTTACTGGAAAACGTTACGTGGAAAATCCAATCGGGGTTTATTTTCACTTTTCAGGGAGCTTTGAGATATGCTATGAATTTTGGGGACAATCGAAGAAAATTTTCGTGAAAATCGTTTTTTTACGATTTTTTTTATTTTTGTACAATTTTTTGTCTATTTGTTATTTCTGTCTATGGGGAATGTACTGAATGCGGATAAAAGAGACGGCTAATTTTTCAACGCTACTTTAAAAGCATAAATTACTTAATTTCTAGTAGTAATTAAAAAATAGATTATAATGTGTATTCAAATTATTCACTTCAAGGGAGCGGATTGAGCAGAAACAACGTATGTAACACTTGGCGGGGCAACAGCTAGACGAGTTTTCTCGGAATGGTGCGATGCACTTAATTATTATTAAATCTTTATTCGTAACAGGACCGAGGGTCCGAGATCCCACAAGTGCAATAAAATATATTGAAGATAGATACACACATAAAATCCTAAAATAAAGAGGAAAAAAGGTAACATATAAGCGAGACGAGATGAAACATGATAAAACAGTTACGAGCATGTTTGAGATATTATCTTGTAGAATTAATGAATCACAATAGATTAAGCGTAATCCCCAATACGGAAACTAATACATAGGTTTTAAATTTGCGTGGAGACACATTAACTTTTAGGAATTATTTATTCGTTTTTGTTTTAAAAAAATGATATTTGGCGGTCTATGCCCAAACTTTTGAAAATTTTTGATAATTAAAAAACTTAAATTCGGTGATTTCTTGACGTAAGTTTTAATCCCTTTTCCCCTTTAAATTTTAGATATAAACTATGTAACTAATATTTTCAATCACACTGAGTGTTTAACTTAGATTGTTAGTAACGTAGTAGTTAGTAGTGTTAGTAACTATCCAAGTGGAACACTCAGTTGTGATTGGTCGGTATATTTTATCTCTCAGGTTCACAGCAGCAACTTGCAACCGGGTCCGGACGAAGTGGCAACTGGAAATAGATGCTTGTTTCACAGTAGCAACTAGCAACCGAGTCCGGACGAGGTGGCAACAGTGCTTGTTGTCACAGCAGCAACTAGAGGCCGCGTGCCCGGACGAAGTGGCAACAGTGCTTGTTGTCACAGAGAAAATAGAAAAACCGGTCCCGACAAAAGGGAAACAGTGTTTTTGTCACAGAGAAAAATAGAAACCGAGTCCGGAGAGTCAAAGTGCTTGTTGTCAAGCAGCAACTACAACGAGCCCGGCAGGTGGCAACAGGTTGTTGTCACACCGAAACTAGCAACCGAGTGGGGGCCGAATGGAACAGGCTTGTTGTCAAGCAGCAAGAGCAACCGAGTCCGGACGAAGTGGAACAGTGCTGTTGAAGCAGAAAGTAGCAACCGGGTCCGGACGAAGTGGCAAACGTTTTGTTGTCACAGCAGCAATAGCAACGAGTCCGGGACGAAGTGGGCAACAGGCTTTTGTAACAGCACGAGTAGCAACCGAGTCCGGACGAAGTGGCAACAGTGCTGTTGTCACAGAGAAAATCAAACCACACCCGAGTCCGGGCAAGTGGCAACAGTGCTTGTTGTCACAGAGAAAAGAAACCAACGGACGTAAGTGGAACAGGTTTTTGGGCACAGCGAAGGCACCGAGCCCGGGGACGAAGTGGCAACAGTGCTGTTGTCACAGTAGCAACTAGCAACCGAGTCCGACGAGGTGGCAACAGGCTTGTTGTCACAGCAGCAATAGAAACCCCGAGTCCGGACGAAAGTGGAAACCCAGTGCTTGTTGTCACAACAGCAAACTAGCAACCGAGTCCGGACGAGTGGCAACAATGCTTGTGTCACAGCAGCAACAGAAACCCGAGCCCGGACGAAGGGCAACAGTGCTTGTTGTCACAGTAGCAACTAGCAACCGAGTCCGGACGAAGTGGCAACAGTGCTGTTGTCACAGCAGCAACTAGCAACCGAGTCCGGACGAAGTGGCCATTAGTAGAGTAACTGAAAGAAATAGCAATTCTTCATGGGATGCAACCGGGATGTAAAAACGTGGAATAGTCTTGCACCGCACAGCGTTCTCGTAAAACAGCTTCTCAGTAGACTGTAGAGTACGTTTTTAAACAATATTGTGAACCGGTGTTACGGTACTGAAAGCACTTTCGTCTGTACACACATCCAAGAAAAGAGTTTTAATAAAAAATGTATAAAATATGTATGTGTAGTGTTATGTTTAGGTACTTTATCCATCAGCATATGAATATAGCCATCTGGCTTTTTTTTTATCTCACTTTGTCGAATAAATTTCCACAAAATTGTGGAAATAACAAAGTAGGGCGAAAAGACCAGAAAGTGTTATAACCTCGTGAAAATACCGTTATATAGCGCTCCAGAATAACATTAGATTAAATTGGTGCCCAAAACTTATAGTTTATACAAAACAGAAAGTAACATTATGCTATATTATTATTATCTCTTCATCTCTTCATAAGTTTCTCATTTTCATTAATCGGGAAAACCCTCCCGAAGTGTAAATAACTTTATGTAAACGGGTGTCAAACCCGGTCTCCCGATTGTCGGGGCGGTAGCTTAGGGGTAAAGCACTCAAACCGGCAATCGGGGGGCCCGGGGGTTTCGATACCCCGTTGAGTTTGTATTTTTTTTATTTCTGGATTGATTTACACAAAAACTCTTCATAAGTGACTTTTGTCTCGACTTGTGTATTGGAAAGTACCCACGCAGGTCTTCTACCTAACATATTTCATTCAAAGATACCGTCTCCCAGCCACCACATTCACACTGTTTTTTTTAAAAGCTCGACAGCTCGGAGCCAGAAACAAAACGTTGAAATCTCAGACAGGAATTAATCAAATATCTAGCCCTGATCCAAGGGGGGGGGGGGGCGGCCCGGGGATATTTCGAATTTTTAGATAATTATAAACATGAAAACGAAATTGGAAGAAGCAGTAGTGAATCAAGTTTCAATTCAAACCAGTATGGTATGTTTGAAAGTTCCAGCCGTTAGTGCCAATCATCGCCAAAGGCGACAAACTTAGCGAATTGGCAACTTTTGAATGCCTAAAAACACGTTAAAAATCGAAAATGTTATTAATTATTGGCAACGCAATCAGAATCGGTATAGCATAGAGGGCGATCGCCCCACCGGGCCTGTATCCGCCACTGGACGCTATAAATAAGAGAGTGGTGTGGTGGCAAATGTTGGCCAGAGTAATGCGAGTTGTGCAATGCGTCCCCTCCCGGGTTGTAATCACGGTAATTATTATTACAATCTTTTCCTGATTATGTAATTATCATCGGCGTGATCGCTATCATGCGGGGTGTTGGATCTCACGCTTCCTCTCACATAGCACACATTTGAGTGAGCGGAGCGGAGATATCAAATTTCAAATTAGTAAAATTTCGAATTTGTTCTTTGTTGGTCATCAGAGACAATCTATTTGGGATTGTTTTGAAATCTCAAACGCATGAACCACCATACCATATTGAACGGAACGGAATGGAAGTTAGAACTATGCACAAAAACACTCAAACATGCAAAAAATACCCTCCCAAAAGTTACACCACTGGATTGTCAGCATTTTTTGACTAAATCATTGGCCAAATTAAAAAAACTAAAAATTTTTTGTAGTAAATACAGAAAAGATGTTCGGTACGCAATAATGAAATAAATATCACCGCATTTTTTCTAATTTGGGACATTTTTGCAGATGGGACCTAGCTAAAAAATTACAAAATTTTAAAATTTTTTCGCGAGTCATAGTAAACTTATGTTTTCTCTAAAATGGCACTTTATTACGTCTTTAACTGTGCACAAATATACCTCAAACACGCAAAAATATGCTTTCCCCAAACTCACACCCTTTCTTAGTATCAGCATTTTTCGACCGAACCTTTTGGTCCAAATTACAAACAAAATATAGCGGATTTACAGAAAAGGCTGTCGAGTACTACGGCAATAAGGGCCAAAATGTTTTGATCTAAATCCTCCAAGGTCACAGGACTTGAAGATCGTCTCGATGTTATTTCTTATGGGTGATTTTTGCCGACATTTGTCTAGGTCCGAAAATACCAAGATTGACAATTTTTTTCTGATTATGGTGGACCCAATAATTGTTCTATTACTTTCTAAATTCATAACTAGTTAGAGTGAAAGAAATAGATTTTTGAGTTTAGTGGATTAATACCGTGTTAAATCACAGGTAAGGTACCGGTATATTATTTTAAAGTTAAACTGTAATTTTTGTGTAGTATTATATTCTATATAATGTAGGACATGCGTTTTAGGCAAATTGCTGTTCGCTCGGCCGACTGACATCACAGGTGTTTGAAATTTTGAACATGCCAAAAATGTTGAAATATAGGGCTCTGCAGTAACACATTTCCAAATTTTGTTTTAAAATAATTTATAAAAAAGAAATTAGTTTTCACGAATTTTGATTTTACTAAAAACTCCAAAATTGACTATATTCGTGATTTTTTCCTGGCTGATTAAGACAAAAATTTAGAAATCTATGGCCGCAGGGCTGTCCATGTATGCTTTATTGGCAACTTCGCAAAGTTTCATACACGTCGGATGCATCTTGGACGAGAGAATAACAAATGTGTCCCACCCCCTCTTAAGGATAATGGCCCCTTTAATAAAGCTATAAAGTACAAGGTAAAACAGAATTGCTTTCTAAGAAAATCCTTTGGAGTGCAAACTTTAATTTTCCCCTCAGTCAAATCAATTCGTAATTTTCATTCACCGCCTTTCATATTGTTTGCCGTTAACGAAGCTCTGGGACTCTTTTAAAATTCAGCTTCAAAAATAAAATTAGAATATCTCTAGAGACAGGGAAAAGAATAAGCAAAATTGTTCGAGTTTATTTTCCCTACTAGTACCTACTCTGTTTAAAAAGTGATGGACTACTGAATGAAATTTGCAACGCAAATCAAGTCGAGCAACGAAAGTCTGAAAAGAGAAACAAATAGTTCGACGTAGTTTTTTAGTAAAAATACTCGCGTTTTTTCTTACGATGAATATTATGAGTTTCGAATTGTAGATACGTTTATATCAATCCGCGTTAAAATTTGGCGTTAAAAGTTGTTTCTGAAACTTTTCCAATTCGCGCGGACAATAGAGGGGGCGGTCGCTGAAGAGTACGTACATGACCACGATCCATCACAACTGCAGTAGTGACGAGTTCTTGTTGTTTCTGAATCCCCAAAAAATACATATAATTCCGGGCTGTCCTGGATATGACGCTTGATTAGGCCTATTCTGAGATCATTTTGAACTCATAAAAAAATAAAAAAATAAAATTTGGAAATGTGTATTCACTTTTCTAGCCAGTTGGAAACCAAAAACAGGGAGTTATTCTCGGAGTTATTTCTAAAAATCAATGACTATTTTTTGCAAACTGCAATATTTACTAAAACAATCGCGAAAAACGTTGGAAATAAAACTTAAGGTCCCACTATTTTGCCACCAAATAAAGCGAAAAGTGTACACAGAATACGTTCTACTTAGGCCTACGAGAATAGTTTAGGTACGCACTGCATCCGTACGCATGGCATGGCGATGGGGAGGGGACCTCGTGTGCGTGCGAGTGCGAGAGAGAGAGAGAACCCAGCTGGTGCTGCATCAGACAGAGAGACGAGTCGTGCGTGTTGCGGTTCCAGCGAAGACCTCTGACATCGCCGCTAGGAAGTAGCGCACGACCTTTTACTAGCAACTCGTATTGTTGTACAGACAATAAAGACCCGTTATTCGCAGATACTTCACATGTTTTTTTTCAGGCTACATTCTAGAATAATTATAACCCGAGAATGATCCTGATAACTAACTTTCGCGCCTGCACCGACTCAGGGCACTCATTCCCACGGGATCATGCATGCATGTGTCCTGCATTAGGGATTAGCAGGGACATACATTACATACTATTATATCAGGTAAGTACGCAACGACTGCGACTCTAAATCGGGAGATCCTAGGTTCGATTCACGCCACCGGCAATCCTGACTTAAAGTTTTCCAAGGTTTTCTTTAGTCGAAAAAGCATTTGCTTTAACATTTAACATCCTTATAACCTACTTATATTTGAAGAGGGTTACGCCGATGCTTTCGAAAATAAATGTGTATCATTACACGATATAGACGCTGATTGGTGCCTTATTGGTACTAAGACACACACGATTCAACGAACTGATAGTTTGAGTCAATAATTTGATAATCATACCCTTTTTGGGTCGCCCTTTAAAAAAATTAAAATAAGGATCAAATAAATATTCTAATAGATTCACAAGTAAAATGTGCATCGTACCACGTAGTGTTGAGTTGAGTGTCGAAACGCACGGAACTTTATGAGCGTACGTACGTGTCAAAGTCAAAAATCTCACCTCGTTTTTTTTTCGGTTCGAGATAACAGGCGGTGCAACTTTTCCCTCTAAACTCTAAAGTAACACAAATGTAATTACATAATATATGTTCGTTCCCGGTCAGATAGATAAGTCGATGAGACTTTGACAGAAGATAGATCAACACGGTGATGGTGATTGCACTTGAAAAACCGTAACGTTAGTTTGTTTCCATTTGTGAGATGGAATTCTCGTTAAAACATCAACCAAACCAAGTCAAATGCAATATATGCTACAAACAAAGTATGGCTCGATCGCTCACCTGGCGTTTCCCTAGTTTATTATAGAACTACGTATCGACTACAATGCCACCCCCCAAACAAATATAACATTTTGTGTTTGGGTATACCGTTGCCAACTTTACTATACAATGCAAATCAAGGTTATGAAGCTTAGTAAATTAATTCTTCTTTCACAATTAATGGTGGTGCCGGATAGTAATAGTGAATAATTCCTACTTTTACACAATTGGTGGAGGTGCCGGGTAGCTTATAGTAAATTAATTAATCAAAGATTCCAATGTATAATGTAACATCAAACAACATTGAAGTTTGAAGCACCGGCCATAGCATAAATAGTTTTTTTTTCAAAATTTTTTTTTCCAAAGCGTAACGCGTAAACCTGAGTGAAATTTTTTTATTAAAAGAAAATTTTTTAAAAACAAGTTTTCAAAAATTAAATTCAAAAGTAATCAATCGTTTTAAAATATATATATCCCTCATTTTTAAAATAATTAACTTAATGTTTTAAAATAAAAATACAAGGTTTTCAAAAAGCAACAACCATGATAAACGTATTCACATAATCATTTTGCTAAACGAAGAAATTACCCCGGAATTTTTTTCGTGTTGTATATTGAAGAGTAGGTTCAGTAAATTATTTTAAAACCCTAGTGGTGGTTTTGCCTTAAAACGATCATCGTTAAGAGATGAAATTACTTTCCCGTTTATTTTTCTAATTGCAAACGTGCATTTTGTGAAAAAAACATTAAATTTTTAAATTTTAAAATTATTTATAAAGTGAACCACATTATAAATCAACCCCCCGGGGAAAAAAAATGTTTAAAAAAATTTTCTAATGAAAAAATGACGCTAAATAAAAATGAATTTTGAGGCCCCGGGCCATAGATACATATTTTTTTTTTTTAAAAAATAAACAGAAAATTTACCCCAAAAACGATAACGGAAACCTGAGTGAATGCTTATTAAATATGTTTTCAAAAACTTAAAGTGCTTAAAAATTGAATTCAAAAGTACACTCCTTTTTAAAAAAATTACTTTAAAACTCGGTTTTAATAGGGAGGCCCAAAAAATATCATGTGGGGAATCACTCGTTTTAAATTGATTACTTAAAAACTTGGTTAATACTAGGAGGGCCCAAAATATCATGTGTGGAATCACTCCTTTAAACTAATTTTTTACAACCTGGTTAATCTAGGACGGGCCCAAAAAATATCGGGTGGGGAAACCTCTTTTTAAAACTAATTATTTACAATCGGGTTAAATACTAGGATGGCCAAAATATCGATGTGGGAAACCCCGTTTTAAAATATATTTTTAAAACTCGGTTAATACTGGGACGGCCCAAAAATTCGATTGGGGAAATCACCGCTTTAAACTAATTACTTTAAACTCGGTTTAAAAACTACGAGGCAAAAATATCGTGTGTGGAATCACTCCTTTAAACAATTATTTTTACAACTCGGGTTAATACTGGACTGGCCCAAAAAAATATCGAGTGGGAATCACCGCTTTAATAATTATTTTAACTCTGGTTATATGGGCCAAAGGATGGTTATATACTCAAGCTAGGACTCCCCAAAAATACGATTGTGGGGAAATTTTTCAAACCGATATTTAAACACATGTCGAAATTTTGGATAGGGGGGGAAAACTAAAGAGTTGAAATTTTATTTTTTTAAAATTTAAAAAGTAGCAAAAGGATGGGAATTTTTGGGAAGGAAAAAAAAAACAAACGATTTCTTTAATTTTTATTCGATTTGGGTGAGGAGGTGAGGTGCTGGGGAGCTGATAGTAAACTAATTCCCACTTTTAAAAATTGGTGGAGGTGCGGGTAGTTAAAGTAAGTTAATTTTACTTTTACAATTGGTGGAGGGGCCGGGGAGCTTATAGTAAGTTAAATTTTTACTTTCCAAGGGGGGTGGGGTAGTTTTAGTTTATTCCCATTTCCAATTGGTTGAGGTGCTGCGTAGGGTTATAGTAAATTAATTCCACTTTTACAATTGGGGGAGGTGCCGGTATTTAGTATTAAATTTTTTAAATTTCCTTGGGGAGGGGCCGGGGAGCTTTAGAAGTTAAATTTCTACTTTTACAATTTGGGGGGTGCCGGGGAGCTTTTATAAGTTAAATTTTTATTTCACATGGTGGAGGTGCCGGGTAGCTAAAGTAAGTTAATTTTTTACTTTACAATTGGTGGAGGGGCCGGTAGCTTAACTACTTTTTCAATTGGGGGAGGGGCCAGGTAGCTTATATAAGTTAAATTTTTATTTCAATTTGGTGAGGTGCGCGTAGGTTTAGTAAAATTTAATTCCCACTTTTCCCAAATTTGGGGGAGTGCCCGGGGAGCTAATAGTAAATAATTCCTACTTTTCCCAAATTGGTTTAGGTGCGCGTAGGCTATAGTAAAATTTAATTCCTCTTTTAAATTTTGTAGGTGCCGGGGAGCTTATAGTTTTTTCCCATTTACACAATTGGTTGAGGTGCTAGTAGGAAGTAAAATTAATTCCCACTTTCACATGGTGGGGGTGCCCGGTAGCTTATTTAAAAATTCCCCCATTTCAAAATTGGGGGGGTGCCGGGTAGCTATTATTAAATTAATTCCCATTCCAGAATTGGTGGAGGTGCCGGGAAGCTTTTAGTAAATTAATTCCCACTTTCAAATAGGGGAGGGGGCCCGGGTAGCTTTTATAAAAATTTAAATTCCCACTTTTTACAATTGGGGGGAGATGCCCCGGGGCTAATATAATAAAATTCCCACTTTCACAATTCCGGGTGCCCGGGGAGTATTTTAAATTAATTCCCTTCCAGAATTGGGGAGGGCCCGGGGAACTTTTTGTAAAATTTAATTTTCCCACTTTTTAGAATAGGTGGAGGTGCCGGGGAGCTTTTTTAAATTTAATTCCCCCTTCAAATTTGGGGGAAGCCCGGGGACTAATAATAAATAAATTTCCATTTCACAAAAATGGGGTGCCCGGGGGCTATTATAAAATATTCCCATTTCCCAATTGGTGGAGGTGCCGGTAGCTATAGTAAATTTAATTTTCCCACTTCAATACTTCCTCGTGCTACCGGCTGAAAAAAAACCCTCGCCTCGTGAAAAACAATTTCACTAGGCTGTCCTCCTCTTTTCCATTAAATATACAATCCTGGGTTTTCCCGCTTTTGGGGCTATTGAAAAAACGACAAAAAACCTGGATCATTTACCTTCCCCTATAGACCAGCGAGTATATTCTTCCGGTCAATCCTAAGCGGAGGTCATCGCTTCTGCACCATGTGGACAGATTCATTGTTTTCACAGTTTAGGGTTTAAATATGCTAAATATGCTAAAAAGTAAAAAATATTGTGAGTAGTTTTGAGCGGGTCTTAGAAAATCAGAACTATTTTTTCTTTTTTTTCTGATCGGGCACACGGAAAAATATCGCACTTTCCAAAAAATTTTAAAAAAAAAAAACTTCTTTCGCCCAAGCACACCATTCAAGTCGAAATTTGGGTACGAGACATTTTTTTTAACTGGTTTTTTAAGGCTGCTGAGGGGAAAAAAGATTTTTTAACAATTGTTTTTCCTACGAATTTTTTCTTTTGGGGGTACAAATCTTTAAAATTAGATGAATAAATTAATTCATAATTTATTTTTATGTCCATGCATCTCTAGCGAAAACCAGTTTTTTCATGTATCTTTCCCACCCCTCGACCGCCAGTGTGTGGTAGTACAATGGTCAGTGAGTGAATGTTGAGCGAAGGCCACGCACGGCCCTGACGCGTCCGTACCGACCAGGGACGGACTACAACTACCTGTTTTGCAATTCTTTTGTGTCTTACAAGTTACAATACATAATATTAATAAGCTACCGGTACATACGTGTGGTAATTCCTCCCTTGCTTTAAACGTAGAAGTATTAGCAGAAGGAAAAACAATAGAAAAACAAAGGGAAAAATGAAACTACCGGTTGCTAGCAATGAATAGGTTTGAAAGATTATACAATTTCATAAATACAAAATCCATACCGATCGGGGTTCGAATCCGGGTCTCCCACTTTTCCAGGAAGGCGCCTCATAGCCCACCGAGAGGGTTTAACTTTTTTCTAATTTTTTAATTGAAGTTGCATATTATAGATCTGAATGGATGAAACGAAATGAAGAACTAAATATTATTATTTTGTGTTCTTGTGTTGACTGTTTAAAAGGACGCTTACAGTAATTACTAACTTACAACCTGGTCAATAAGGAATTTCATCAAATACAGATATGGATGTTACTTGTGAAAATCAATTACCCTCAAAATCACCAATGGGAATGTATTCTTTGTTGTGCGATGCACTAGTGCATTCCGTTCCCTCTGCGAGACATGGGGCGGAAGAATGTCCAGATTGTAAAATTTAAAATTTAAATTTGGGCCCAAAAACATATAAACTGCAATGCCCAAATAGGTCCTCGATGTGGAGGGGTGTCGGTGTGGAATGTGGCGGTACGCTCACAGTGAACAAGAGCATGATTAGCGCGTGATTGGGCCCGCGATACATTTAGATTGCACTCGCCGAGAATAACTGACAGCATCAGCATTTACTCGCTACCGAGAAACTAGATTTGGTCATGCTATTGCTATACTTACTAGGAAGCTTCGCAAACGCTTTTTCAGGCGCGTTGTTGGATGAGCGTAATTTTTTTTTAAACGAAAAAAAGCGTAAAATTGCGATTTTCTTGAGAAATATTTTTTGATTGCGCTGAAATTTTACACGAATATATTAATTCATAAAATTAAGCTTCTATGAAAAAATCATTACAATCTGATAAAGCATGTAGGTGTTTAAGTCGAATTTTTTTTTTAAAATCGAAAAAAATCGTAAAATTGGGGATTTTCTGAGATATAATATTTTGATTGCGCTCAAAAAAGTGCAGTTCTAAGTTTAGAGATTTCGAAGGCCTCTGTAAAATTTCATCGCAATTGGAGTATCGGTTTAGCCGGATCGTGTTAACAAACACACAAAAATACAAAACAAAACATTCCGGATTTTTTTTCTCCAGTGTAGTAGAATGGAATCTTCGCTTCGCTCGCTACGCTCATCCAATGATATATTTACATTTTATAAGTGACGAAAAAATGTTTTATGCAACGTAGTTAGATTTAGTAACAATTACATGCTATTACTAAATTTTTTTTTTGTCTTGTTGGGAACTAGGTAAAAAATTAAAAGAATATGTATATGTACATTTACTAGAACAGTTCCTCTATCACGTTATTTTTTTTTACAGATTATACCTTGACCAAATGATCGGCACTTGTTTTTCATTCGCAGAGCGCACAAGTTTAAAAGGTTATATGATATGAGAATTGAGAACTGAGAAGTATAACCCGGAAGTTTAGAGTAGGTACACAAATATGCTCTTATTTACTATTCAGAAATTAAAAAGTCCGCCCCATCCATCCATTCATATGGATAATGCCAACTACAATTCAGAGATTTGAATGTACCCGTCCTGATGGTCTAGTGGTTAAGACGCGTGCTTGGAATGCGGGAGATCCGTGGTTCGATTCCCGTTGGGGCGGACTTTTTTAATTTCTGAAATTTTTGGATGAGCGAGCGAGCGAAGCGAAGATCCATTTCACTACACTGGAAAGGAAAATCCGGAATGTTTTTCTTTTTTCTGTTTGTATTTTTGGGGTGTCTGTTAACACGATTCCGGATAAACCGATACTCCAGTTGCGATGGAATTTTGTGGAGGCCTTCGAAATCTCTTAACTTAGAACTGCCACGTTTTTTTAGGCGCGATCGAAAAATATTTCTCATGAAAATCGCAATTTACGATTTTTTTCGATTTTTTAAAACTTTCTTTGACTTATAACACCTACAGCTTTATCCGATTTTAATGATTTTTTCACAGAACCATAATTTTATGAATTAAGATATTCGTGTGAAATTTGAGCGCAATCTAAAATTATTTCTCATGAAAAACGAAATTTTACGGGGTTTTTTCTTTTTTTAAAACAATTCTTTGACTTATACACCTACATGCTGTATCCGATTGTAATGATGTTTTCACAGAACCCCAATTTTATGGATTAAATATTCGTGTGAAATTTGAGCGGCCAATCGAATAATTATTTCTTACGAAAATCGCAATTTTTTCGATTTTTTCTTTTTTTAAAATTACGATTAATTAAAAAAAAAAAAAATTAAGTTTTTTTTTTTTTTAATTTATATTAATTTTTAAAAATCTTTTAACTTAGTAATGATTTTTCACAGAACAACAGAAATCCACATAACACATGGCAGCTTAATGCCCATTACGCTCATCCAACAACGCGGCGGGACTTTAGCGTTTTCCTAGTAGTAAATATAACAATTACACCCACCGGGGGTGTTTCCCGACAACCAAATCGAGAATAATAATAGCTATTAGTATTAGAAGACGGCTTGAACGAAGATTAAAATATTGAAGCCATTTTAACTACAAACAATACAGGACTAAAATAGAGTAAGACTGGAGCCACAGAATGATCTGAAACTATGTAGAATTATATCGAACAACATTAAATTTCGTCGAATATGACATTTGCATATCGTTACTCTCTTTTA
>JAMZAV010006872.1:0-80240 GCA_024449915.1 Sweltsa coloradensis | reverse complement strand
CTCCTCCTACTATTTTGGTATTTTGTTTTCTGCGATATACTACGTTTCTTTGAGAAAGGCTCGTCCTGTCTCCACCTCTACCCAAGGACTTAGGTCTTTTGACCAGGAATTCCTCCTAATCGAAACACAGTATAGGTTGTTTGTGACATTGCTTTCTGAGTGCCTCTCCCACGGGTAGTTGAGATACCATCTCAGTCATCGTGTTGTGACAACATACAGGCATGCTAAACTCGCGACATAGGGACGACTTGCTACTTGCAGAACATGAAAATTTTGGCATAAGCCTCGACTCTCTGGCGTCCTGCTCTAATAAAACATGAAAATTGTTGTCAAAAACTCAAGACATTCGTCTAGGATGTCACTCAATTTCTAGTTATTTGACCAGAATAATGTTATTTTTTAAGCTAATCGACGATTTCCGTGAGAAAACAAAGTTTTTAGCCTTGACATTCCTAGTGTTCTTAGTGAAACTTAATAAAATTGATTTGAAATACATTGCTTCGTTGATCGAAATTGAGTACAAATTACAGTTAATACTTTTTAATTACTGATGAAATATAATTATGATGAAAATCTACATTTTGGTACGCAAAATGGTCGTGATTGATTTAAGCGAGCGAAGCGAGCGTTTCCATTTGACTCTGCCGGAAAAATTAGTCACTGGTTTTGTTTTGTTTTTTTTTTGTTTTTTGTTTTTTTTGTTTGTTTTTTTTTGTTTGTTTGTATGTCTCGCCATAACGTTCGAACGGAGGCTCGGATCGAGTTGAAATTTTGACCATCCGCAAGCTTCGTTCTCGATTGAATGCCATTAGTTTTGTGGCAAAATCGTTCAAAAAGTTAAAAAGTTACATTAAAGTTAATCGAAAGTTTTTTTCTAAAACTAAACGGCGACAAAATCTGAGATAGCCAAATCATTTAGAATGTCCGTCCGGTCACGAATATGTTAATTTTATTTTGATCCGATAAGTAGTGTAGATGGAAATTACATAATAACAAAAGTAACGTTGCCATGGCAACGAAAAGACGCGCGAAGTTTCTAATGCACTGCCACCTAGAAGTAATCAAAATACTTTCGAGGAAGCAGTCTATTATTTGTCACCAAAGAGTTTAAGGCTATTCCACCGCGTTTTTCTATTTTCCAAAATATGCTACTAAGTCAAAATATAGTGAATGGCTTTGAAACATGGCTATTTTAGAAAATCAAAAATATTTTTTTTTAAATTTTTCTGATCCGGTACACGGCCAATATCGCCACCTCAAAATAATTTCCAGCTTCAATTCGCCAAGGCACACCATTCAACGTAGGGTGTTGTGTTTTTGTGACATTAATTTTCAACTGTTTTTCTATGGACTGACTGAGAGAAAACAGATTTATTTTAACAATTGTCTTTCCTGCGAATTTTTTCGTTTGGCGGTACAAATCGGTAAAAAATACCGCAAAACGAAAAAAATCACGGGAAAGACAATTGTTAAAATAAATCTGTTTTCTCTCAGTCAGTCCATAGAAAAACAGTTGAAAATTAATGTCACAAAAACACAACACCCTACGTTGAATGGTGTGCCTTGGCGAATTGAAGTTGGAAATTATTTTGAGGTGGCTATATTGGCCGTGTACCGGATCAGAAAAATTTGAAAAAAATGTTTTTGATTTTCTAAAATAGCCATGTTTCAAAGCCATTCACTATATTTTGACTTAGTAGCATTTTGGAAAATAGAAACACGCGGTGGAATAGCCTTAAATAGTTTTCCCAAGGAGTCAAGGTCCTCTAGATGGCGGTGGATTTTAAAGTAAAGATTTACACACGGGTTTACCCAAATACCTTGGCAATAATAAATAATATTGGAAACATGGCCCTGTGGACAGCAAACGTCGCAAATTTTAAAATTAAAAAAAATGTGCAATGTGGGTCTAGCTATAGCACGTGCTCGCTTATCAACGCGTCCAACTGAGCGTTTCCTAGTAGTTTATACAGGGTGTAACTGCCTGGTATATTACAAAGTTGAACCCAGAACTGAACTCGAGGGGGAAATTTTACATTAAAAGCATGCTTCACAGTAGCATATAAAACAAGGGTTATGACTATGAGGAAATCTACCTATTCTAAAGTAGAAGTCAAATGATTGAATTTTAATACACTTAATTCATGAATAAGCTAATTTAAAAAAATAGATAGGAAATTTGGTTCTACTTATTAAGACCAAAAAATCATCATCATCAATCATCATTAAAAAAATCAAAGGACTACCCGGTAAGAAAATGATTTTTTTAAATATAATTTTTTAGTGAAGTCAATTTAATTAGTAGGTCTTGAGTGTTCAACTTTACTCCGACAAGGGCATGTGTTTAATTATGAGGTCAGTGCTGTACTCTGGTAATAGGTATAAAATATTTAGAAGTTCCCCTGTTCTGACACTATATAACAATACAGTGTACAAATATTTGGCACCTCTAAATACCGAATTTGTAGATGTCCTAGAAAAGATTTTAGACTTTTTTATTTTTAACAAATTAGGAAATAAGGTTTCTAATTTTTGAGACCTTCAACATTATTTCTAACAGTAGTTAATGTCAACAATTTTACAACAATTCATGTTTCCAAACAAAAGCAATATTGATTTTTATATTGAACATTCTGAAATTGTTTTAATTAAAAAACAATATATTTCTGTTCAACTTTGTCCCTAGTTCAAATTTACTCCAGTTCTTGGCCTTCGAAGCAGCTTTGTGAAGTTATAGGGAATGGCGATTCTCGGTGCTCGGTTTTACAGTCTATGATAACATTAAATCCATGGATAAGGCAATATCTGCGACACTCCAGTATCGTCACGATAAACCTCACTGCACATATAGAAATATCAATCACAACCAATAAATTACACCTCTCAGAGTTCATGTCCTATTGTCATCAACACAATTTTGAAGAGTTTTAATGCACTTTACGTATAGCATCGATATGACCTCGCCGCCCCGCACCTTTTGACTACCACCTTTGCTCACACAAAGCGCAGCTGCAGCCTCGCACTCTCAGTCGGTCTGTCGTTCTTGTCGCTGGCGGACGTGTTTTGTCTCCGCTCTGCAGTCTGTTCGTGTCGAGCCTCCTCAGTACACGGAGTTAGCTTCTGTCACTGCTGAATGTGTTGTTTGACCAAGTCTTTGCTGTTATGTTCTCGCATCGTTCTCTTTAATATTTGTGAACTTCGGGAGATTGTCTGTTCTGTCCAGGCTGGGAGGTTTGTTCGCTATTTATTCTGTCCTGCTTGTCAGGAAAGCATTTGTTATGTTAGTGTTGGTCTCAGTCTGTTCTGTCTGTACAGCGTGAGGGATTGATGTTCGGAAAGTGTCTGGTTCTGTTCAGTGTGGGATGAGAGCCTAGTCACACAAAGGAGGTGTCCGGTTTCCGTGCTTGGGTTTTTGTTATACCAAATTCCCTGTGTATGTGTTGCAAATTACTCATTGTTTGAAGCATTATTTTACTAATAATGTAAGTTAGTGTTACTAAGTAAGTTGTTGACGTTATAATTTGTGCACATTTTTGTGCACGTATGTGGTTTTGTCTGTCAGTAGGGAAGCAACGTACTTTACATAGTTTGTTCCCTTATTAATCTGGCCTGCTTGTCTAGGAAGTGCTCGTTAACTTAGTGTTGTGCTCCGTCACATCCCGAGTGATGACATCCAAATCTATTTTTTTTTACTGAAGCAGGATTGTTATGACTTTTCCCAGCCCAGTCAAACCACCGGGTTTTTACCCAATGAAACGTAAAAAACAAGGGGAAATTGCAATACCTTAAATCTATCAACCTCTGCTAGTCATTGTCGATTGAACTCGGGGGAGGGCAATATATCCTCGCGTACTACAATCTACTATTTACCTGCAGATGTTGTTTGTGACGTGACATGCGCCGTGTTATAGCTGATCCCTAATTTCGTTCTATCTTTATCTCTGGTCTTGAAACAAATATGTTGGACATGCTATGCTACGTGTTACAGAAGCTTCATCCATAACAACAGTAAAATCCTTGCTTTAGGCAATATCTGTGACTATGAATATGTTGTATTGTCACGTTGAACCTCGTTACACTTCTAAAAATATCACTCTACTCACCTTCTCGCGGTTTGGCCCGTGAATAGGGGAGTTTCACTCCCTGAAACTAATGGCGAGCTCTGGGTCGTCGTCGGGGAACCCCTTCCCTTTGACTACCTCCCCGACGGGGACGACAAAGACAACACGGACAGATGATGACACAGACAGAGACGACCACGACGTGGGGGAACCCCTGCCTTCCCCATACGCTTGTGGCTGGTTCTGACCAGCACAGGCCTATCCACCCCTTGTCCACCCGCGTCATCCCTTACGTCCCTCCCTTCGTCTCGATTAGACAAGTTGCATAAATATGAGACGTAAAGCAATATCCAATCAATACAATAAATTCTACCTCTCGGAGCTCAAAAGCTATTCAATGCGATTTCGGAAGACTTCCACGCACTTGACGTGCAGCATCGATATGACCTCGCCGCCCCGCACCTTTTAACTGCACTCGCACCCACATTCACTCGCAGCACAGTCTCGCAGCTCGCTCTCGCCTAGCAGTCGGTCTGTTGTTCTTGTCTCAGGCGGACGTGTTTTGTCTTTGCTCTGTTCTTGTTAGGCATCCACAGTACAAGCAGCTATAGCTTCTGTTGCTGCTGAATGTGTTGTTTGTATAAAAGTCTTGACTCAAGTGTCCTGGCATCGTGGTTTGCTTACTTCATGATCCGAGCTCCAAATTCGAACTCATACCGAAATGCAAGCCGATATACACATGTTAACTTTTGTTAAAAGGTTTTGAACTTGCTAACCTTTTTCTTGCCGCTAAGCAGAAACTCTTTTTGCTCATGACTGAGAGAAAGCCTAAATTCTTTAAAAAAATTCCATCTTAGTTTCTTTTCCCGTTCTTTGTTCTTGGCTATATTCCCCTATATCCCCCTACCCTATAATCAGACAGGTTCGCAAGAATAAATACAAGTAGGCCTATAAAGGGATGTAAACCGGAAATTTTCCAAAAAATTATTCCCCAGAAAATTTCCGGAAATGTTTTTCTGGGATTTTTATTTAAAGATGCAGTGCACTCTTAAAATTAAGGGCATTTAGCTCGAAATATTGTCTTGTACTTGGAAAATATATCATTAACTAGGACATAGTAAACACAAAATTTTAACTAAATAGTAACGGTGAACTTGAGCCCTTTCTAAGTTCGTTTGTTAATAATATCTCTAGGCCAGACCTATAGTTTAAATTGCAAGTAACAAGCACATTTTGAAAATCTAGGCCCTACATCACTCGAATAGTAAATGCTTACACTATGTCTCTCTTGTTCTGAAGAGCAAGTTCCAGAAGTCAGTCTTTAACCAGTGTGGTAGAAATTTTATGTTTTCTTCACGAAACCACTTGACGATATCATCAAGGATTGTTGGGTTGTTGAGGGGGGTTAGTGGTGTGTGCCTTTTAACCCTATTAACTACTACTACTATTGAGGACTGAGGTTTCTTTGTTGTCTTGCACACTATAAAAGGATGCATTATCCATGATGATTCAAGTAGGCTCGTAGGCTCACTGAGCATCCCTAACATATTTTCAAGTCATAGTTCAAAGTTACCACTATTCATCACTCCATGGTAGTCCCCAGTGTTCTATACCAAAAGCAGAAAGTAAAGTAGAATCTGGGACAAAACCATCTCTACCTCCAGCATGCAACACAATAAATCGTCTTCCATCATTCATGCCACCTCGCTTCACACTTCTTTCATCTTCACACAAGTTTACAGTGTGCTGTAGGTGTTGCACCAGCTGCGCATTCCCATTGTGCTTGCGTTGAATTACTATTGTTCGATAACACATCACAACATGTGTTACTTTTTTCATTTCGGCCCTTACCTCTGCTCGTGTGTAGTAGGCCTCAAGATCCTGGCAAACCTTCATTATTTTTATGTGTTCAAACGTGAGAATTTCTTTAGATTATTCTTATGTTCAGCATTCTGATTGTCCCACCCGCCAAGGAAATTTGCATTTGTCAAAGCTAGTGCAGCAATTCCAGGGAGGGATGCCCACTGGTCTTGAGGCCTTCATGTGAACTTCATACCGATTTTGAAATGGAGGGTCAAAAACTGCTTTATAGGCTGGGTTTGTAGGGGAACCTTTTAATGAGGCAATATAATTAAGCATAAGGTACTTTCTTCTAGAGGACAAAGATGGTTCTGCAGACTCACATAGAAGACTGGGAATAGGGCTCGTACGAAAAGCTCCTGTGGATAGTCTTATACCGGTGTGGTGAACTGTATCCAAAGTCTTAATATAAGAAGGCCTAGCCAAATCATAAATAAAACTGGCAAAATCTAACTTGGAGCGGATGAGGGAGCGATATAGATGTAACAAGGTAGTACGATCAGCTCCCCAATTAGTATTGCTTAGCACTCGTAGAATATTTAAAGCTTTTAAACACTTGGTTCGTAGCTGCTGGATATGGGGCTTCCACGATAACTTTTTCAAAATCCATTTCAAAATCGGTATGAAGTTCACATGAAGGCCTCAAGACCAGTGGGCATCCGCTCCCTGGAATTACTGCAAGCCTTACACATAACACTTCCCCTTGTTTTCTACAAATCAAATGGGGCAATCCCACCTTGGACACTTAATAAACCATGTTGCATAACACAGCTGACAAAATATAATAAAAAGGCAACCACATCAAACACACAATATCAAGCACTTTTCAACGAAATCCGATACAACTACAAAGATTTCAAAAATATTTTTACAGACGGTTCCAAAACTAAAAATACAGTTGGCTCTGCCTTTACAACGGAGAGCAACAACTTCAGGTTAAAACTCCTTCCATATACAGCGTCTACAATGCAGACTGTTAGCAATTCTACAAACCCATCAACATCACTCGAATAATAAATGCTTACACTATGTCTCTCTTGTTCGAAGAGCAAGTTCCCAGAAGTCTGTCTTTAACCAGTGTGGTAGAAATGTTATTTTTTCTTCACAAAACCACTTGATGATATCATCAAGGATAGTTTGTTGGGTTTTTTGAGGGGTTTAGTGGTGTGTGCCTTTTAACCCTTTTAAACTACTGCTACTTTTTGAGGACTGAGGTTTCTTTGTTGTCTTGCACACTATAATAGGATGCATTATCCATGATGATTCAAGTGGGGGCTCGTAGGCCTCACTGAGCATCCCTAACATATTTTCAAGTCATAGTTCAAAGTTACCACTATTCATCTCTCCATGGTAGCCCCAGTGTTCTATACCAGAAGCAGAAAGTAAAGTAGAATCTGGGACAAAACCATCTCTACCCCCCAGCATGCAACAAAAATAAATCGCCGTCCATCATTCATGCCCCCTCGCTTCACACTTCTTCATCTTCACACAAGTTTACAGTGTGCTGTAGGTGTTGCACCAGCTGCGCATTCCCATTGTGCTTGCGTTGAATCACTATTGTTCGATAACACATCACAACATGTGTTACTTTTTTTCTTTTTGGGCCCTTACCTCTGCTCGTGTGTAGTAGGCCTCAAGATCCTGGCAAACCTTCATTATTTTTATGTGTTCAAACGTGAGAATTTCTTTAGATTATTCTTATGTTCAGCATTCTGATTGTCCCACCCCCCAAGGAAATTTGCATTTGTCAAAGCTAGTGCAGCAATTCCAGGAGGGGATGCCCACTGGTCTTGAAAGGCCTTCATGTGAACTTCATACCGATTTTGAAATGGAGGGTCAAAAACTGCTTTATAGGCTGGGTTTGTAGGGGAACCTTTTAATGGGCAATATAATTAAGCATAAGGTACTTTCTTCTAGAGGACAAAGATGGTTCTGCAGACTCACATAGAAGACTGGAATAGGGCTCGTACGAAAAGCTCCTGTGGATAGTCTTATACCGGTGTGGTGAACTGTATCCAAAGTCTTTATATAAGAAGGCCTAGCCAAATCATAAATAAACTGGCAAAATCTAACTTGGAGCGGATGAGGGAGCGATATAGATGTAACAAGGTAGTACGATCAGCTCCCCAATTAGTATTGCTTAGCACTCGTAGAATATTTAAAGCTTTAAAACACTTGGTTCGTAGCTGCTGGATATGGGGTTTCCCACGATAATTTTTTTCAAAATCCATTTCAAAATCGGTATGAAGTTCACATGAAGGCCTCAAGACCAGTGGGCATCCGCTCCCTGGAATTACTGCAAGCCTTAACACATAACACTTCCCTTGTTTTCTACAAATCAAATGGGGCAATCCCACCTTGGACACTTAATAAACCATGTTGCATAACACAGCTGACAAAATATAAAAAAGGCAACCACATCAAACACACAATATCAAGCACTTTTCAACGAAATCCGATACAACTACAAAGATTTCAAAAATATTTTTACAGACGGTTCCAAAACTAACAATACAGTTGGCTCTGCCTTTACAACGGAGAGCAACAACTTCAGTTTTAAACTCCATTCCATATACAGTATCTACAATGCAGAACTGTTAGCAATTCTACAAAGCCTCCTGTTTGCCCTTGATAACAAGGGCTCCAAATTCTTAGTGTGCACGGATTCTTTAAGTTCCCTAGAGGCTATTTGCCAAATTTACACTACACTCCCATTAGTTAGTGAAATACACCTTATACTGTCCAATCTTGGTGCAAAACAAAAATCAATAGTTTTTTTGTTGGGTGCCAGGCCATTCTGGTATTTGAGGAAATGATCTCGCCGACCAAAGTGCCAAAGAAGCTTGTAACAAAGAGCAAATTGATTGCCAATTAGTCGTAACGCCTGATCTTAAAGCATTATTTAACTTAAACTTAAAGAAAAGTGGTGCAAAGAATGGCATATCATGCAAAATAATAAGCTTCGCGAAAAAAAAAGGCGATGTAACACCTTGGATCTCTTCAAGGCGCTCTTCTCGAACGCGAAGAGGTTGTTCTGTCCCGTCTACGCTTTGGTCACACACATCTCACTCAAGGATACCTTTTAAAGGTGAAGACCCACCACCCTGTGAGCAGTGTGGTGAGATTTTAACTCTTAAGCACATTTTAGTAGAATGTCCTCAACACATGGACGAGAGGAATGATTTTAAACTAAAACCTTATTTAAAAGAAATTTCATTTCATTTCATTTCATTTCATTCTTTATTCACAGATTTGTACATAGTAAAAATATACCCTCTCCTGAGAGAGAGGGAGTGAATAACTAGCACAGTAATTAGAATTAGAATATAAATAGTAATACAATAAAATATTTAAGAGAACAATTAATAAGAATAGATAAGATAAACATACATACGTTATGTGATGGACAAGAAGGAAGATGGGACACAAAATGTGTTAGTTAAATTCAATTTTTGCAATAAGGAATTCCTCTAAGGAATAAAAAGGGTTATGAATGAGAAAAGATTTAATTTTAATTCTAAATGATGTTGGAGTATCGTTTTTGATGGATTGTGGAAATTTATTGTAAATTTTACTACAGAGGTAGCTTGGACTGTTTTTAAATAGTGAATGGTTGAAAGAAGGAATGAATATGTTAGAGTTAGTACGCGTTTTATGAGAGTGGTTTATTGCATTTGTTAAAACAGTTCAGGATGAGAGTGTGCAAATGTGGAAGCTGACAAAATTAATTCGGATGTAAGAGTCAATATATGAAGATTAGTGAAATGTGTCTTACATGAATGTCGCCTTGATATACCGGCGATTATTCTCACCGCCCTTTTTTGTATTATGAATATTCGTTTAGCATGACTTGAGATGCCCCAAAATAGAACTGCATATGAGATAATTGACTGAATGTATGAATGATATACCATGAGTAACGTAGAAGGGCTCACAAGAAGTTTTAGCCTTCGAAGCATGAAACAACCACTTAGCAGACGCGGTGCCAATGTCTGGATATGTGGAAGCCAGTCAAGGGACTCACTCACAGTAAGCCCTAGAATTTTTGCAGTAGGTTGCCTTGCTATACTCTTACCATCCAGACGAATAAGGGGGCTTAAGGGGTATTGCGATGCATTAGTATGAAAATTTAAGAAAATTGTTTTTATCGTTTGGATAGCCAGTCTACTAGACTTACAGTATGATGATATTTGTGATACTTGAGAATTTGCAGCTGATGTTAGCAACATTGAATTTACATTATGGGGGGAGGGAGTTGATGTCATCAGCATATAAGGTGAGGAAAGATTTTACAATGTCCTGGAAATTTTCCATATTAAGAAGTTTGGGAAGACTGTTAATATATATTATAAAAAATAGAGGGCCAAGCGTAGACCCTTGGGGGACACCACTAGTTATTGGGAGTGGGTCAGATATTGAAGGAATGTGTGATTTCGATGACATTATTTTCACCGTTTGTTTGCGGTTAGTGAGAAATGACGTTATCCAACTGTGTGCAGGGCCGATAATGCCTAAGGAATGTAGTGTTTTGAGGAGAATTCCATGATCGATTGTATCAAAAGCTTTGCTCATATCAAAAAAGAGCCCAATGGCTTGATCTCCTCTGTCTAAAGCAGAGTAAAGCGATGAGAGATATGAAAAAATAGCTGTCGTCGTAGATTTCCCAGAACGGAAGCCATGCTGACTGTCATCTAGAATGTGATATTTATTGAGATAGGAGGTAAGTCGATTGTACATTACGAGTTCAAAAATTTTGAAACGATGAGAGTAACGAGATTGGGCGATAGTTATCTAAAATATCCTTCTTTCCTTTTTTGTGTATAGGGACGATTGTTGATTGCTTCAAATTGTGGGGAAAGTGCCAGTTTCGAACGACATGTTTATAATGTTGGATAGAGGCAAGCAATGAGTTTATTGATTTCACTAGGATGGCACTAGTATGCCATCATGTCCGCACGAGTACTTAGAGCTACTTTCTTCATTAGTTTGCAAATTTCTGTAGGATTTGTGTGATATAAAAGAATGATTTGATTGGTCTCAATATATCAGAACACAATAGGAGTTTTTAAAGAGGTATAGCACTAATTTCTTTAAAGAACACGTTGAATCTATTAGCAACCTCAAAAGGATTAATCGATCCTTTTCCATCAACCGCAATTGCCATGTTTTATAGGTGAAGTAGATGATGATGTCTCTGATCTGATAATGTTCCAGGATGCCCTAGATTTATTTGTGGAAGAAAAGATAATATCTGATGAATCTGAGAACATAACAATGTTTTTAAATACCTGAAATCAACACAGCTGTACAATAAGATTTAAAAATAACATGTCATTATATAAGAGATACGGGCACTGATAACCTTAGTGTTGTGTGCCTTATCCCTAATTACTTACTTACTTCAAAGCTAGTGGTCTCTATAATTAGTTCCGAAATCTACCTTCTCCAAGTGGTACTTGTATCTATCCATGTTGCCCTCTACCCCTCTAATCGTGGGTTTCAGCACATTTTCTGACGATCCAATCCCAGTTACGAATACGAGCTGAACAATCACATATGTGTTGTCTCCTTCAGCTTTCAAAGTCCAACGAGTGCTACAGCAGGTCGTGCACGATGAAGGGGAACAGTTAACTCACGCACATGATACCCACACATATATCGACGACATTGTTTCCGGTGCTGAAACTATTGATGAAGCTCTGCGCGCTGCAGGGTCAGTTGCAAGCTCTCCTCGCATGTGGCAGGTTCGAGCTTTACAAATGGGCCAGCAACAATCCTGCTATCTTGGAAGCTCTTCCTGAAGATCATCATGAAACCCCCTTGTCTTCTCAAGTGGCGATGAACGCTTGTTCGACCCTCTGGGTTTCCTCTGTCCATTCGTCTGTTGGATGAAAAAAAATAGCAATGCTACTTTTTTGGGGTATGTAGCCCTGTAGTGAAGTAAGTTGTTCGTTGTTTTTTGCAAAGGGCCTATGGTAGGCATTTTTACCAACAATACCTTGGAGAAAATTGCATAACATAGCAGAAACAAAATATCTCTGCAACCCAAAATGAACAAAGTTGGTGTTTAATTTCTGTTTCAAAATTTTGTCTATATTTTGTTCAACCCAATGATTCGTTCCACATAAACGCGTTTGCTGGCAATGTTTTGATCATGAACAACCATGAGACCAGGCAGTTGGCTTTATCCTTTCAGAACAGATGGTATGTTAATATGGACATCTTTGGGGGCAAATAAGTCTTGGACGTTAAATCCTCGGATCAGACCATTAGTGTTATCACCCTGTGAACACATGTCGATAAACTTTGCTTCGTTCAACAATCTGCCTTCACACACACACTTACCCCTGCCCTCCCCATACGCTTGTGGCTGGTTCTGACCAGCACAGGCCTGTCCACCCCTTGTCGCCCCGCGTCTCCCTTTAAGTCCCTCCCCTTGGATAGAAATTGTTTTATCTTAGAGGCGCGAATTAATCTTAGCTGTTAATGCGCCCTAAAACTACTTATAATAATACTAATACTAATAAAGCAACACTTGAACCAGTTCTGATGAATTATAATAATTGTTCATCCTAAGGGTGTTACCACTGTCAAGTAGGAGCTCCATTAGTTCTAAAACAACAGCAGCGCTCTTTGGTGTTGTTTCGTCAACTAGTGAGAAATTAAATTATGCTCCTTTACCAGTGTAAACAATGAATTTCCACAGATAGCCAGAATGTGATTCACACAATTCATAAGACTTTATTCCAGCTTTGAGCGGTATGAACTGACGGAATGATAGTCTACCCTTCCATAGAGTTAGGGATTCGTCAATGGCAATATTTTCGGTAGGCAGGTAGGCAGGTAGGCACTTCAGATTTTTTCATCGAGTTCTACAATCAGATGACTTAGACTGTTGATATCGGACGCACTTCATTGATACAAATGTTCCATACAACTTTTCTTTTCGGAGATTTTTTTTTCTCTTGATAACTTTACTGTTGAGTTCCCTAAAACAACACTAACTAGGGCCATCAAATTTTAACTCGCAACCTTCTTGTGGTTTGGCCCGTGATTAGGGGAGTTTTTCTCCCTGAAACTAATGCGAGCTCTGGGTCGTCGTCGGGGAACTTTCCCCTACCCTTTGACTACCTCCCCGTCGGCGACGACATTGACAACACGGACGAATGATGACACAAGACGGTGACGACCACGACGTGGGGGAACCCCTGCCCTCCCCATAAGCTTGTGGCTGGTTCTGACCAGCACAGGCCTGTCCACCCCTTGTCCCCCCGCGTCATCTCTTACGTCCCCGCCTTCGTCTCGATTAGCCAAGTTGCATAAATATGAGACGTTAGGCAATATCCAATCAATTAATCAATTGATAACGATCGGAACTTTTTTATTTTTTTATTTTTTATAACCAACGATTGGATTTTGTTTAAAAACTATATATCACTGTCCATAGTGTCCTTAGTAGGCCTACACAATCATATCCACTACGAAAATAAGCCTGGGACCGCAAATGTAAAGGTAGACAAGCCACAAGCAGTGGCATCAATGTTTAATAATTATTTTGTAAATATACATAAAAGCATAGTTACAGCTAGCACTAAATTAGACCCTAAAGTTGGGTCTCTTTCACAATATGTAAAAAATTTAAAACACAAATTTACAAAACTAAATACATCTATCTGGGATCAATCTGTGTAGAGTATATTATAGACTGATCAACAATATGTCCAAACAATGACTGAGGAAAGAAGAAATTAAAATAGTCGGTATAGTGTTTCAAATTCGGAAAGATTTTGAGGCAAAGAGTTATCACCGGTGATTTTTTTTTCATCCTCGGTCAAAGTAATATATTTATTATTTAGTCTCAATTGCAACAGATAATGTAATCCACTAGTGCAAATTTGATAGAGAAGGGAGGAGGCGAAATCCGGTACAGGCACGTAGCCTACTTCTTTCAAAAAGTAGTATTTTGAAAAAGATACAGCATTGCCAAAAGTCCACTAGGCCTATGAATAAAGTAATAGCAAATTACATTATTGTGAGCTTCTCATTTCTTTTCTTTGTAGTAATTATAAGTAGGTAGATGGTTTCTTACTTAAATGGTTTTTAAATTCTTACAATTGATTTTTGTAATATAATATTCATAAATTGATGTCAGAATTATTTATGGTTGTCAGCTTACTTTTATTCTTTGAAGTATTAAAAATATATATTTTCTTACTCTTGTCACAACTGTAAATGCATGATAATAAACCTAAGTGCCTAATATTGTTGATTACCAAAACGTCTCCTGGCAGAAAATCTTGACTATGCATTTTCCTTTGTAGACAATCATTGTGGCTACTTTCCCGAGCTATATTCTTGTCTGAAATACTCCCTGTGTAAAGCTGGGTGGTGAACACTATCCCCCCTTTGGGTCACATCCTACTAGACCGTTTTTATACGAGTTCTTAATCTAGTTGGGCATACTTGAACATAAACATTGTTTATCATTATCAATCAATCAATCATCATCTATATCAATATCAATATCAATTAAAAATTGCTTTATATCCAATTTCCAACTTAACTGGTCGATGAATTAAGTAATATACAAAGGGTAACCAAGGACAAACGTTCCCGCAGGTATCTACTTCAAGTATTGAGGGGGACGTGTAACGCGCTGTATTACAGTATTGCGTCAATTACAAACAATATCAACAACAACAAACAATAACGTATCGTCTCGATGAACCTTAATGCACATAGAACATCACCCAACCAATTAATTACACACCTTAAAGCCCATGTGCTGCTAACATAAATGCGATTTTAGAAACTTCCAATGCACTTTACGTGTAGTGTCGATATGACCTCGCCGCCCCGCACCTTTTAACTACCACCTACAGCTACAAGCACGCACACAGCAGAGCCTGCATCGCAGTCGGTCTGTTGTTCTTGTCGCAGGTGGACGTGTTTTGTGCAGGCTCTTCGTTCTCTTCTTACAGGGCCTCCACAGTACAGGGAGTTAGCTTCTATTACAGTTGGGTGTGTTGTTTGAGCAAGTCTTGGCTGTTGTGTCCTCGCATCATTCTGTTTAATGTTTGTTCACTTCAGGAGGTTTATTCTGTCTAGACTGAAAGGTTTTGTGCTGTCTTTATTCTGCCCTGCTCGGCATCTCTGTGTTGTGCTCTGTATGTTCTGTCCTGTCTGTACAACATGAGTGGTTGGTGTTCGTGAAGTGTTAGGTTCTGTTCAGTGTGGGATGAGAGCCTCGACACATATGGGGTGTCCCCGATTTCAGTGCTGGGGTTGTTGTTTTTCTTTAGTCTTGTGTAGGGGTTGCAAATAACTCGTTTGTTAACACGTCATTTAACTCATCTAATAAGTTTGAATAACTAAACAGGCTCATTGAAGTCCAATGTTGTGTTTGCATTTGTGGCTATATGTGGTTTCCCTTGCCTACTTGCCATTTGTCTTCGATAAGCCCACCAACGAAACTATTTCGTCTTCAGAATAAAGTATTGACATAATAAAATATTGTTGGCAAGCAAAACCTGACAAAAGAAGATCATTTTACGAATCAAACTTACTAGGTCCTATCACTCTTGATTAAGCCTAGCACTCTTTTCTAGTCTAGGATTTACTTGGACTAAAATAATGGTTCTGGCAAATTATTAAAGGAACTTTTCACCGTTTTGTTCCTGTAGGTCTTGTCACCCTTTACCTGGTTGTTGTATGTTGGAGTTACTCAGCAGTACTGTTTTCTCTGATCTTCTTTGTACCGTCCTTGATGAGTTTGGTGCCACACATTTTAAAGTCACTATCTGCTCACTGCCTCACGATGAACTGTCATTTGTTCATGTGTTTTTTAGTCTTTTTTATGGTTACCCCACTTCTTGCTTGTCTCTTCTTAGCAAAAAAAAATAAAAAAAAAACATAGAGAGTGTATCCACAAATTATTCTTGTTACCAAAGATGAAATGTAAACCTGTAAAATGGTTGAGAGCCTAGTCACCCTAAGGAGGTGCCCGGTTTCTGTGCTTGGGGTTTTGTTTAATGGTGTTCCTTGTGTAGTTGTTGCAAGTAACTCTTGTAGTGACGCGCCACTAGACATCTTCACTTATGGCTCAAGAATGGACAATTCACTTGGTTGTGTTAACCTCCACCCAGTGTTTATTTAATTTAAAAAAATCGTTTACAGTTGCCGTAAAGATCGTCATATCTGCAATATGCGTAATAACCAGCACAACCTTTCCTCTGCTAGATGCTTTGGAATGTTGAAATACTCCTTATATTTAGTGTACTATATAATCATAGCCTGTCGTAACACATGCCTGCAGTTTCTCTGTCAAGATGAGTTGCACGCATAAACGGAAATAAGATGCATTTGTATGTTGGGGACATTATAGGGCCGTACCTAGGTAACTACCTCATAGCTCTTGATTAAAAGTTCGGATGGTTGCTTCCAATAGGCCAACAAACATAGAACTGCGTGTGTTAGTTGATGGCAGTTCGAAAGAGGATCCCTGGCAAGGATCTGTACTCGTAGGTCTTGGATTGCTGTTGGTCCCGCTGTATCATCTTTGTCATCTAAAGAGGCAATTTTTGCCTCAAGAAATGCCAGAAGCACCGGTACGATCTGGTGTGATGTTGCAAGTGTCCTCGATTCGAAGTCGAAACCCATTAATTCTCGGAAATGGTCTTGAAGGCAGTCTTTCTACAAAAACAAAATGCAAAAATGATAATATAGGCCTACAGGTTACCAACAGGATTAGCCTATAACAATTTCAAACTTATTACTTTGACAAAAAGGATCTTTAATTTGATGGACACATTTTCTGTTATATTTGATAACTTGTGTAGGTTATACTGCAAGGAATGAGCATTGGGGAAAACTTAAATAAAATACAATTCTTAAGTGGTAGGCTCTGAGACAAAAATTACATATATAAAAAAGAGAATTTCCATGTTTCTTTGGTCTCCAATGCGCCAAGCCAAGATAAATTCATGAAAGTGAAAGGAATATTTGTTAGCAATAGCATATGTTATGACGAATAGTTGATTTGATCTAATAGGCCTACTTGTAACATTGAACACAACTAGGTAGGCCTATGTTGTCAATACTAATGAGGACATGGCGACAACCTGGTATTAAATTAGAAGAAGGGTTATTTTTTTAATAAACTTAGGCTAACACCACTTTGAAGTATATATAATGAAGAAGCGAACAACAACGGAGAAGCGACCAACAACGGCTTTCATTTGCTTCCGACAATACTGAAATTTACAATCGGCCTTTTACGTTTTGGGAATTGCGCACTGCCATCAACTCCTTAAGGAAAACTGCCGCGGGCGAAGACAAGCTCCACAATGAAATGTTCATCCACCTGACTGACCAATCTCTTGAGATTATTCTGCTCTTCCTAAATTCGTTGTGGTTATCGGACGGACTTCCTGACGTTTGGCGTAGGGCTATTCTTATTCCGCTTTTGAAACCAGGTAAAGACAAAACTTACCCTGCTCTTATCGACCCATATCTCTAACTAGTTGCTTCTGCAAATTGTTTGAGAAAATGGTCAATAAGCGCCTGATGTGGCTTTTGGAATCTCGTGGCTTGCTTCTAATGTTCAGTGTGGATTTCGACAGCGACGGAGTTCAATCGACCACCTCGTGCGATTGAAAAACCTTCATCCAAGAAGGTTATGTGGCTAAACAGCACGTAATAGGTGTACTCTTTGACATAGAGAAAGCATATGACACAACGTGGCGCTATGCCATATAACAACAACTTCACGAGTGGGATTTTAAAGGTCACTTGCCCAGGTTCATACAGAACTTTCTTCATGATAGAACATTTGAAGTACGGATAAATAACATTTTATCAGACCCATATGAACTGCAAACGGGAGTTCCTCACGGATCTGTCCTTTCGGTTCCCTGTTTGCAGTCGCAATTAACAGTGTCACCTCGTGCATACCTAAGTCCATCATGTCCTACTTATTCGTCGACGACTTGGGGATTTTCTATAGGTCGGTCAACATTTCCGTTGCCGAACGACATCTACAGATTGCATTGAACAACATCAGTGATTGGGCCCGAGCACGCGGCACAAAATTTTCTGCCGATAAAACACAATGCATTCACTTTTGTCGCAGTCGGAATATGCACGTAGATCCACGTCTTACCCTTAACGGTGTGCAACTTGAATTTAAACCACACGTTCGCGTTCTTGGCTTGGAGTTTGATACTAAACTAAATTGGAGATACCACGTCACAGAATTGCGCAAACGATGTATGTTGAAATTAAACATCCTTAAAGTTCTTAGTAACACTTCATGGGGTGCGGACAGGACATGTCTTTTGCATATATATGGCTCACTGGTTAGGTCCGTAATGGACCATGCTTGTTGGGTCTACTCGTCGGCCCGTGATTCCATCTTGAAACTTCTCGATACTGTCCACCACAGTGGTCTCCGGCTGGCGCTGGGTGCATTTCGGACGAGCCCCGTCCTCAGCCTGTATGCTGAGGCAGGAATGACCTCCCTCGCAGAAAGACGGAACTACTTGTTGGGCAGATACGTATTGAAGATCCGGGCAATGCGTAACCTCCCATCTCATAACGCTCTTTTGATGAGAGATTTGTCCGTCACTTCGATACCAAACCTTTGGCGACACTTCCTGTCGGATTACTTTGTAGACATCTTTTTAGAATTTTAAATTTTGATGTACCCAATCTATTGAGTTTCGTTTTGAGCCGAAACCCTCCATGGCTACTTCCGGAACCTGAAATTTGTTTCGACCTTTGCCGATATAATAAGTCCACAACATCAGATGTAATTTTCAAAACTAGTTTTCAAGCTATTTGTCACGAATACCATACCTTTAAATTCATTTTCACTGATGGATCTAAAACCGGCTCGAAGGTTGGTTGCGCTTACTATTGTGGCGGCAGTGGTGTTGGTTTCAGACTTCATGACATGTGTTCTGTTTTTACTGCTGAAATGTATGCCATACGAGAAGCTTTAAGATAACAAAGATGCGGAAGCTTCATGGTATGTTCAGATAGTTTAAGTGCACTTCAGGCACTCCACGTCATGTTCTCTACTCACCATTTAGTAATTGACATTCAGTTCTTCATGGAGAAACTTCATGCGAGAGGCTACAAAATCATGTTCTGCTGGGTCCCTGGTCATGTAGGTATCTCTGGCAACGAGGAGGCTGACTTGGCAGCCAAGGCTGCAACGCAAAAAGCATCAACTGATTTTGACCTCGTACCTGTTTCCTGATGTCCACAGTGGGTTCAAGAACCATATGTTGAAACTAGGTCAGGATTGTTGGAATGCTTTGCAGAAATAAACTGCGCCGTGTGAACTGAAAGTGCGACCCCCTCCTTCCCTCCTTTCTCGTCGGGAGGAGGTTGTGTTGACACGAGTACGGATAGGTCACACCCACTTACCCATGCCTACCTTTTTACCAGAGATAAGATTGCTCCGATTTGCGACACGTGTGATGTGTTGCTATCCGTTTCATCATTTGTTGATTAACTGCTCTAAGTATGATGGTTTGAGACTCCAATTAAATTTAAATCTATTATATGAAGAACTTTTGTCTTATGAAAACAGTGAAAAACTTATCAGATTTCTTTCTTTTTCAATTCGGTCGGTGCAGTCACAGAGAGCGGACGTGGTTTGTAAACCGGTCTGAGAGAACTACAGGCCTATGGCTGTAAGTTTTGTTTTAGGCCTAATCGTGTGTTTGTGAATTACTGGTACTTTTTCTTTCTCTCTCTCTGAAATGACGAAAGTTAAAACAAGAAGTAATAAAAACGAAGACGGTGATCAGGATAGTCCGAGTGTAGACAAAGGTGCAGGGAGTTTCGTTTTCGCGAGACTTTGACGTTATCTCGCAACAGTTGGAAAGCAATTCAAGAAGATGCCTCGAGGTTCAGAACTTTGGCTTCGGCAGTGAAAATGTTGATTGCGCCTATGACTGAAATTAGCAAATTTTGCAAAAAACAAGATCTTATGCTTGGTGAGTCGATAAATGCTAATCAACGTCTGTCTGAGAAATAGATACTCTCTTAGCTGAGCTTAGTTCGTGTAAGAAAGAAATAAAGAACTGAAAGACGAAAGTATACGCCTCGCATCCCAAGTCAATGATCTCGAGCAATATTCGAGAAATTATAATATTGAGGTACAGGGTGTTCCGCAACTCCAGGAGAAGATACGTATTCAATAGTGAAGATTATTGCTGCCGTGTTAGGCCGTGATATCATCACTGACGATATCGAGTCTTGTCATAGACTTCGGGTCCCCGATGCAACCGAGGATAAGCTTGCGCCCATTGTTGCCAAGTTCTAATCGCGCCGTGTGAAGGAGGATATCTTGGACCAGAAAAGAGAAAAAGAAGCTAAGTGCTAAGGAAATTGGGTTTCCCTACGTCGAAAAATATTGTTTACATCAACGAACATCTCACAAGGTAAACAAACATTTGTATTGGTTAGCACGTAACAAGAGAAAGCAGGGATACAAGTTTGCCTGGACTAGGGCGGCAAAGTTTTCCTCCGTGAAGACGAACAATCACCCGTCATATTAATAAGGAGTGAAACTGACATTCCGCCTGTGGTGTCTTAGTGGTTTGTTTGCAGTGTGTGTCTAACTGAATGGAAATTTGGGAAGAGTTAGACAAAAGTGATACTATTGACTGTACTTATATCGATGACATTAGTGGTTGGTATGCGGGCGGTGACCGTGGTTTGTAAATCATCTCGAAAATTATTCCCCATAAACATTCGATCTATAAATAAACATTGGGACGAGTTGTGTTGTATTTGCAAGATGTCATAGGGTTAATCGATGTTATAGTTATAAGTGACAATTTCTAATTGTGACGTAAATTTTATATATTTGCCAGGGTATAGCAAAATATCAAAGCAAAGGTTAAGCAAACTTGGTGGTGGTTTACTTGGTATTTGTCAGGGAAACAGTGAAATTTGTTGAGATAAACGTTGATTTTGTGCATGCAGAAGCGCTATGCGGTAACGATTTACCTAATGATGTGTGTGTGTTTTATTTGTTAGCTCTGTATCGTCCCATAATTGTAGTCGCTCAAGATTTATTGAAGAATTAGATGTGTTTTTAGAAAAAAACTTGGTGCTAATGGATCACAATAGGAGATATAAATATTAACTTGCTTGATACTTTGGACAGGAACACTGCAATTTATGAAGACGTATTGGCAGCATGTGGCTTCATTAAATGTATAAATAAAAGTTACACGCGAAGAGTATAAGTCAGGTAGGTTTGTATCATCTGTATTGATCATATTTACCTGCGCGGAAGATACTCATTATGCAACTCCGCTATCCTTACTACTAAAGTATCTGACCACTATATGTGCTCACATGCGTTCAATTTATAGGAAGGTCTCTTAACGTAGTTTTGCAGAATAAAAACTTGATAAGTGATCAAGTTCCTCTCTCAATATAGTTGAACGAAAGAACATTAAAAAATTATTTGTCCTCGTATCAATTGGAACTATGTTTGCGACAATGATAATCCTGAGGAAATTTACACAAAAATATGCTGCGAGTTTTCAAAAGCTTACGACAAATCTACTTTTAGGAGTAAGAATTTTTCCAGACCAAGAGAAAGGCCTCGCAAAATATGGGTCACCGACGACCTTGTTATTATGACAAAAAGACGAGATAAACTTTTTAAAGATTGGAAAAATTGTAGAGACTTTGGCGAAAAAAAATCCCGTCTAAGAGAAGAGTACAATACTTACAGAAATAGAGTAATAAAGAAATCAATAAAGCAAAGATAAAGTTTTACCGTAATTTAATATTCAATGCGAGAGGAGATGTAAAAGGAACGTGGCAAATTATTAATCAAATTACTGAAAAAAGAAACGTCTTTCAGTTGATGACGTGATATCTAAATATTTATGTAAAGACGTGAATACGAACTTAGTCGTCAATCATTTTGTTAACTCTTTTGTTGACGAGATAAGTACATTGAAACATGATTGCAACATTGTAACATTTCAGCGTGCACGCAATGAAAATATTCAAGTGAATCATTCGTTCTTCATGAAACCAGTTACTCTTACTAATATGAGAGCAATGATCGATTCTCTGAATGTAAATAACAGCCGGGTGTTGATAGTATACGTGTTCAAGACCTTCAATTTGTGAATGCTTCTATTGCACCTGTTTTGGCTGTATTGATCAACAAATCCATTGAGACCGGTATCATTCCTAAGCGACTCAAAAAAGCAATTATTGAAACTATATATTAGAAGGGTGACCATAAAGTTTACTCAAATTATAGGCCTTTCGCTATATTACCAAGTATAGAGAAACTCTTAGAAAGGCATGTTGCTAATAACTTTGTGGAGTATTTAAATAAACATGGGATCCTGAATAGTAAACAGTTTGGTTTTCAAATAGTAAAAGTACCTCCACCTTATTATTAGAGTTCTCTAATTTTGTAAATTCTAAATTAAACGACAATATGCACATTCTTGCTTTATTTGTGGATATTATGCATTTGACACGCTAAACCACCAGAAACTTTCTACAAGCTTTAGAGTCCATTGGCATTCGTGGTATTGCGTTGGATTGGTTTAAGAAACTATCTCACTGATAGATTCATGGAAGTGCATGTAAATGGCCACGTTAGTGAAGAAATACATTGTGATTCAGGAGTCCCCCAGGGGTCTATATTGGGACCTACGTTATTTTTGATATATGTTAACTTTATGTCAAAATGTCTTATATATTGCTTTATATTTTCTTATGCTGACGATACTGTTTTACTCGCGGTGCATTTTAATATCGTGTTGCGCATGCTATGCTACAGTCTGACTTTAACAGTCTTTTACGTTGGAATCACGATAAAGAACTAGTAATTAACTCTTCTAAAACCAAATTGTACATATATGCACACCCCACAACCACGAAAAGATTTTCCATTAATATTATTTATCACGATTTTCAACTGCATTCATACTATGGCTGAATTGACCGATTGTGAATGTAGTGGGAAAATTGAATGTGTAAATACTTATGAGTACCTGGGATTACTTTAGATAGGCACTTTTCGTGGAAATATCATATTGATAAATTTATGTAACAGACTACGCTCTTGCTCCTCTCGGCTTTATATTCTAAAATATGTATTACCTTTTTCCTTATTTAGAACCGTGTATCAATCCATAGCCGAATCTTTGATTTTGTATGGCATTTTAGCTTGGGGTAATGCTTCGCGTGTCACATTCAAAGGTTGAAGATTTACAAATAAAAATGTTAAAAATGGTAATGTGTGACTTTAAAACCGATTCTGAACTCTCCCGTAAACAAATATTTTCTTTTTGTAATGTGCTGCCAATATCTTCATTGTTTATATATAGATTTATATTACACTTCTATTTTAAATCAGATTTCAAGATTCTGTTAGACTCATGCAAGGATACAAGGCTAAGAGTGGCGGGGCATTCAAAATTCCCAATTTTAACAACAAATATGGCCAACGTTCACTTTCTTACTCGGTTCCTTCTACGTTCAACTTGATGCCCTCCTCACTGAAAACCTGTCTAACATTTCAAAAATTAAAACTGAACTAAAATCTTATCTTCTTTCTGACACCTTTTGACAATGTTTTCCGATTTATTTATTTTATTTTTCTAAGCTCTTTGTTCTTTTTCTGTAATTTTTTGGATTTCACAAATTAACTGAATATGTCATGCAACCATAGTATTTATACATACATGTTTTTCATGTTTATTTTGGCTATATGTTCCGTTCTCTGTATTGTCCACCATCTTAAATAATTTATTAATTGTCTTTACCCCACAGTTAAGCCTTTTTCAGGCTTTGTGGGTTTTTTTTTGATTATATTCTTGTTAGATTTATTTCTGTAGGCCTATGTAACATTAATTATTTATTGTACAATTTTGCTATGGTGTATTAAATTCATAAAAAATTTATTCGACTCATATCTCGGTTCGCAAGAGCTTATGTACTTGGACTCAGAGGTTCTGGGTTCAATCCCGACTTGTAGTAAATTACTACGACAATCACACGACAATGTTCTGAAAACGGGATAACACTTTCAAGCCCTGTATGTATACATTTAAATTGTTATTTTTTAAATAAATATTTGTGAAAAAAACCTTAGCAATCTGATCGCAAACTATGAACAGTTCATATAAAAATAAAAAAATCCATGAAGCATGTTGACTTGCTATTCATTATGACGACGTTGGCAACGGTTTCCTGATAATGATTATGATTATGATTTGGTAATTTGACATTTTCACAAATGACAACTTTAGCATGTATACTTTTTCCCGATTTTGCTGTCTATAAATATATTGACCTGGCATATTCTTTTTATGACAATGATTGAAAAACACATTTAACCTTATTAACCGGATTTTACATTCATACATAGTTAAACTAAATATCTTGGAGCGCGAATAATCTTTGCCGTGAAGCGCCCTAAAACTACTAATACTAATACTTGCCTAAATGTGGTACAGCTATTTTTAATAAGTTAATCAGATTCGGGAATATGGGGGCCAGTATCCGCAATTGTCACTTACCTCAAATAAAAAGGGCCATTCTGCCCGAATCTCTTGCACGTGGCGATGCTCAGCGATGACAAGACATGACATTTATGCCTGAAGCACTCGATAGATGAAGTTTAATTTGTTCTCTTATCTTGGCTCATTCTAAAAAGACAAAGCTGATGAGCCACTTCTAGGATAACAAAATAGTTGCCATTTAAAAATGACCATGTTCGTTCCTGCAAACATTTTCCACAGTTTACTATTTGACCATCGTTCGTTATTTTACCGAGCATGCTTTCAAATGTCTTTCGAAATGTGTGGCATGACTCGCTGAAGTAATTAAATGTTGCCTGGTTTAGACTGCGTAAAAAACATTTGATCAATTACGTGTTTGTATGGTTTTAGAACTTGTTGGCCAACTATGGAATTTATAAGGACGATTCGATCAACCATCGCTTTACCAGTCAATGCGTGGCGCATTACGAATGTAAGAATTAGTAAAATATCCTCACCTCTCGTTAGCCCCCGGTGGGGGTGGTGTGAGGATTATTGCGTATGGGTTGCGTGACATGTTGATTGAAACGTATTTCTACTAATGAACTGATAATATCTAGAACACTCGATTTCACTTCCATAGAGCTGCACTTCACCCTTCGAGAACTACCATAGAATTGTATGTTAAAAAATAGTATTCCCCGCTTAGTGGTTGGCCTTTCATGTGGCTTATTCGGTTCCGACAGATCTTTTAAAACTTCGTTAACATCTTTTCCTACTGATGCACACAGCCATATTACATACTACACACACACATACATATTACATATTATATGGCAGCTTCTGCCAGGAAGGTCTTCTTCTGCCAGGTCCCAAAAATAGTTGTCGGGATGGCAAAATGTCCCGATTTTCAGAGTTCATCCAATTAATTTGTATTTTCCATTTTATTTAATTTTATTTTCTTATTCTGACTTCACTATTGTCCAGAAATTGTAACGTAATGACCAATAGTGAGCTTATGTCACACACCAGAGAGAATATGTTTCTGTTATATTAGTAAAGGTCCTCTTTCATTCAACAAACACTATTCTACCATGTTTCTTTGGGCTTTCAAGTTATTGGTCAGAGGGCGATACAAATTATTGAAGAGCATGTTTATTCTTAGGTGACATCGTCATTCGTCAATAACATAGTAAAATATGTCTCGTTTTTTACAATGGTGCACTTACTTAAAAACTATAGATGTGCGAGTGTACACCCAACGTTTCGCTTAATACTCGATGGAAGGCCTCGATGTTATTGTTCGTTCTTGGTGGTTTTCCATTCACGGATAAAGTTTCAAAGCCAACCCTGTCAAGCCAGTAGCTCCGTATGTAGCGTTTCACTGGTATGAACCGCTATGAACCGCGGCTTACAGGCACAGGTATAGCTGTTTTAGGCCTAGGCCTACAAAAAAACATATCCATTGAGCACGAACCCCCTTGTTGTAGGCCTAGTAGATTTCGCCAAAATCCATCTCCACTTGCTACCTCATCAATTCCGTCATTATCACTATCTTCAAACTCACTAAATTCATTGCCACTAATATCAGAGTTGTCTGACTTATCACTACACAAGTTAAATTCACTTTCTGAGTCCTGATCCATGTATATTTCACACAAAATGTCATCGTTTGACAGACGTTTCTCACGCGCGGAAGTCATTATGAAAACAAAAACACAGAAACGAAATTCCACATTCACACACGTGTTTCTCATAGATAAATTCGCCTCTAAAAGTAATAAGAGATCGCGACACCGTCGCGCAGATTCTTGCAATATGGCTGAAGGTTTGTGGGTTCGCCTCTGTTTACTACGCGCTGGCCTATGGAAATCAACAGTCTTTTAAAGCGACAACGACACATGTTTATGTCTGACTCTGACAACAATTATTACAATATACTCTCTACAAATTGATTACACACCTTAGAGTCCATGTGGTACTGTCATTAATACGCTTTTAGAAACGTCCTATGCATTTAATGTGCAGCGTCGATATGACCTCGCCGCCCCGCACCTTTTAACTACCACCTGCATGCAAGGCTGCAAGCAGCTGTGAGCTCTGCCTCGCAGTCTGCCTGTTGTTCTTGTCGCAGGCGGACGTGTTTTGTGACCGCTCTTCATTCTGTTCTTACAGGGCCTTCACAGCACAAGGAGTTAGGTTCTATTGCTGCTGAGTGTGTTGTTTGATCGAGTATTGGCTGTTGTGTCCTCGCATCATTCTGTTTATTGTTTGTTATTTATTATTTTTTTATTATTTATTTAACGTCTGTCCTATTCAGTTATAAAAACTGATTTACAAAGAAGGACAACTAAATAATTCTAATTACATAGATGCAAAAACTACAATATACTACATTTAAGTACATATTTGAAATATTAGCATTACAACCAACAACAATGCATTTTAACACAACAATTTTGTTAACAAATGAAAATAATACAAAATGTATTTAATTAATGAATCAAATATAAAAAAGGGCCTTCAAATTCCAACTCGACACCTTCTCGCGGTTTGGCCCGTGAATAGGGGAGTTTCACTCCCTGAAACTAATGGCGAGCTCTGGGTCGTCGTCGGGGAACCCCTTCCCTTTGACTACTTCCCCGACGGCGACGACAATGACAACACAGACGGATGACACAGACGAAAACGACCACGACGTGGGGGAACCTTTGCCCTCCCCAAATGCTTGTGGCTGGTTCTGACCAGCACAGGCCTGTCCACCCCTTGTCCCCCCGCGTCATCCCTTACGTCCCTCCCTTCGTCTCGATTAGCCTAGTTGCACAAATATGAGACGTTAAGCAATATCCTATCCTATAAATATAAAAAAGGGTGGGGAATGAAAAGAAAAGGAAAAATAATAAAAAAGGAAAAAAAGGAAGAAAAAAAATAGTAAGAGGAAAAAAAACATTAAAAAAGAAAAACGAAAAGAAAAAAACTGATTTATTAGACGATCCCACTCAAAGGAATATGAGGTTTGCCAAAAATCAGGAACAGCAAATCAGGGAGTATAATCAAAAAACTTTCGCGGAAGAAACCACCGAACGCGAATCTTTATTCTTGTGTTCAATCTTCATTTTTCTGCCTGCACTGCTGCAGTATAGGTAACTAGCATGACGCGTGTGTGTTTCGGACGGCTGCACTCCCGCGCCGATTGCTCAACCTCGGCACGTCACAGCCGATACTGTAGTAAATCGCTCAATGTCAACAAGTATTTTATCACGATTCATTCCTTCCCACTCCGCGCCAACTCGGAATCGCTTTACTTCATTCCGTAGTGCTACGATAATTAAAATTATCAGTTCTCTCACACCAATATTACGTTGTCTTTCAAACAAATGTCCAACATTATTCATCTCGTCGCGCAATAAATATCGGAGCATTGAATAGTTGTAGCCTTTCGGCCTGATTCTCAACTAAATTCAAACTTCGCGGTTCTAATTAAGCTCCCGGAGTCTAAACAAATTAAAAATTCTACCGAATACGAAGAAAACTTGACAAAATCTAACACAGGATAAGATTAAGACAAACCGAAAAATTGATAGCTAGCTCTACTATCAGACAATGAGTTTCACTTCCGTACCAGAGTGATGATTCAATCCTATTTGGATTGAATCATCGGCTTACCCTGACCTCCAGGTCTTCCGGAGCGAGTGGGCGCGGCTGGCTGCGGCGTCCGTCTCCCCTGGGTAGGCGCACTAGGCTAGGCCTAGGGTTCTGGTTGGCAGGTACTTAATTCTAAACAGTGCTGATGGCACGTCATGCAGGGTGTTCATAAATTTGGCTTGTGTAGGGAGAGGGAGAACTCTCAAGAACTACAAGCTATTGTATTAGGGTTCAGAATTGTTAAGTTTACTTTGTGAAATGGCAATTAAACAGATTACATTTATAACATGATTAAATTGATTTTAAAAACCTGGATCCAAGCAACTAATTACCTTTTTCTAGCGAAATAGACCTCCTCTCAGGGTCGGCAATACAGACATAAATGGTTACAAATTAGCATATAAATTTAAAAAGATAGGTTGGATTTTTCCAAATACTCATCACTAGTCCTTGAACTGGGGTTGTATTCGATGATTATCGTAGATAGCGATGACGTGATGAAGGAACATGGCGTGATGTCTTCATGCGGACATTGTCGCGAGGCCTACACTCCGTGCGAGCGTGCGGGCTGGTTCCCTCCCTGGCTGGCGGCAAACGTACGGCAAGCAGGCAGCTCTCGAGCCTAGCCCGGCTTCCCGCGGCGTCCCTGGACACAGTGGCGTCCTTCCAGAACGGCGTCCCTCGGCGTCGTCGTCTACAGTTAGGCCCTTGTCAACTAACGGACATTACGTGGGTCATCTAACTCTCGAAGCGTGGTTCCTTAACCACCCCGTGTCTAGTGATCGATAGGATTGACCTATTTACATGGTCAAGGATGGGTGACGAGGATATGCTAATTCAATGACATGATGAGTTACGAGAAAAGGTTGGATTAATAGGTTTTAGTGAGAGGAAAGAGTTACCATGGAGTAGCCTTGTCGTCTTGGTAGGGTGTGGGATGCCAACATGGCGCCCTGGCTTGGGCTCCCGCCCTACAGGTGTTTTAGGTAAGAAGGAACGATCAAAAATTAGCCTACTCGGCCCGAATATTCACTCCGATGCCTACCGGCTCTATTCTCCTTGCTGCCATTATAGCACTAGATTCGCACACGTTGTAAAGACGAGTACACTTGACTCCGCGCGGCACTTAGATTTCTCGGCACTTGTCGCAAGCGACACACTCGAACGCGACTTCAGGATGCACTGTCCCTCCGACCAACGCTTCACTTGAGCTTTCGCATCTTTACCACCCACAGCGTTGCCCACCTACACATCGGGTGACAGCAACCCCTATTGGTCGTCAGATTCAAGACGCGACCCTCTCGCCCAATACCGGTCCGTCTTACATACAATTTCAAATAGTAACTGATGGAAAAATACCCAAAAGCGATGTAGCTCATGGCCTACGTGCAGAACACAGTGCCAACTTAGAAACATCGTCCGGCGAAACATGCCCCCTAGGCTTGGCCCTTAGACCACCCTAGACGATGTCTCCAACTTGCACGGGTTCCCGAGGAAGACTAGCCCATATTTAACATGGGAGCCTTGTCACATGAAAAACTTATGCCCTTTTACAAGCCCTAGACTCTTAGGCGGTGATGAATTTAGTATTTGTATGGATCAATTAGAGCAGTTTTACTAGATATAGCACTTGGCTGACTTTGATTGCTTAATTAGTATTCAATTAACTTTTTAATTACGTAAATCATTATATGTTAATTTCGAAAAAAAATATGGATAGGAAAGGGGGACCAGACGGTCCGCTACATAGTTAACTGATTAAATCACTTAAATGAATGAATGACAATCACAACAAAAGCTGAAATGAAACTTCACAGAACTACGATTTCCAAGAAGAACGACCTTCACAAAGACTACACTCAAGCCGGGTAGAGTCTTGTCTATTCCACGTAGCGTGCTCGCTCGTCGTTCCGACCAGACGCGTTGGGTGGTGGGGGAAGCTCGTGAAAGACGTTGCTAGCGTGGAAAAACCCTGTTTTTAGCAAATAGAAGGAACAAAAGGATGCACTCGCAAAAGGTCTACGGGTCCGTATCGGTATTCGAGCAAGTTTTGACCTAATATTGATTCGATTATCGATACTGAAATTCATATCGAATGGCAATCCTTGCATTACTAGGCTTAAATACTAAATAGCATAGGTTTGTTTCCAATTGGTATAGTGGTTTCAATTGAAAGGATTACTCTACGATTAGACCTAGTGATTACTTGATACCTCGAGAAATTGAAGATTTGGTCTGTGATATCCGCAATATAGCCGCTGCACATTTTTTCCATGCTGCAATCAATTAATTTCCACTGGTTGGACAAATTGAAATAAAGTCTGCCTCCAACTAAAAAATTAAAACACTTGTTAGCATAGGTAGGCGTACTGATGTAATCTGAAAAATTATTTATAGAAATTTTCCATAGGCCCTATTTCTTTTTTATTTCCCTCAAAAAATAAAGTAGGCCTAAAGAATGTATCAAAAGGGGAAGTGCACTTTTTACTTTTTTTTTGTACGGGTAGAATAATGCAAAATAAATTCCTATTTTCACTAGGTATAATTTAAAAGAAATTTGGTAAAAATATATTATATTCCAATAAATGTACTGACCAAGGTATATCAACGTTCCTCACTAAGAGCAGGATACGTTTTAAAGTACTTAGTTATCGTCCCTTGGTCTTCGTGCAAACACAGTTGGGTAGTGGCTACCCGGTAATCCTCAACTGTGGCCCAGGGTTCAACTATGTTTTTAAGGTATGCCAAAAACTCTTTTAGCTCGTCTCTGCTATATTGTTTTGTCCCTATGCTTACAGTAGGTTGTGTCAATAGCTCCTTACTTGTTGGACCAGCAACTTCACCTTTCATAAACAAATATAAGTTAACAGAATATTGGCATGTGGAAGCAGCCCATCGGGCTATCTAAATGCTCTAAGAATTCCGTTTCAGAATTGATAACATTAGCTAATGTTAGATGAACCGACCGTTTTGAAATTCAAACTAAATCTTAAAAAACTGACCATCTATTTCTTTTTTTGATATCTAACTAGTATCTATTATACTGCCGCTGGCAATTATTAACACGATTTAAAAGTTTTCTTTTGCGCCTACTTTTGGAGGCCCTCTTCTGTAAGGAATATAATAGGTTACAAAGATGGTTACCCTTATTGGTTCGTTGGCATGGCAGGTTATGACGAAATATATAACGGCAATTAAACAATTAGAGGATCCTCAGTGCGCGCTATCGCACATAGTACACTTAAGACGTTACGGCCTTCTCTTCTCTAGCTACATAAAAACAATCCCAAAAAGGAAACGCAAAAAGCACACGCAGTGCAAACACCATTATGGCCTCGACACAGTTGCCTAGTCGCCCACAGTCCGTATTGCTCAGAGGGCAAAAAAAAAACTTAGTTTACTCACGGTCCAACGACGACGCTATAGCGAAACCCTAAGTGCTGATGGCTGATCGATCAGGAAAAACGGCTCCTCTAAGTGAGTGGGCAGACTCCCCAATCAACCCGGCTCGGTCACTAAACCGAAACTATACGTCTCGCTGACGGTATGGCAGCTCTGGCTGGATGTGTAAACGTAAACGCTAGATGCTAACTGGTCGCCTGTGTTCGTTTCGGACCTGTGTAGTCCCGTCGGATTGCCTGTTTTTATTAGTGTCAAACTTTCGTTGACCCGCCTCTCGTCTGGATCAGAATGTTTCTGGTCATCGGTGCGCTTCCTATCGCTTCTTCCCGTAGGTCCGTTCAACCCTGCGCGAGTCCTCCTACTCCTCCGTGCGCCTTCGCACCAGCTGTTCATCGTCGCGCTCGCTCTCCGCGAGGCACGTGGTCGTCTCTGGCTGCTCTTGCCAGCTGCCTCCCCTCACTCGCCTCCGTGCGGCGGGGTAATGCCTAACCACTTCCCCTCTTTGCTCGCTGTCACTTTCATCGGGGCTCGCGTCGCTAGCAAAACCACTGTTTACCTTCCTTCGCACCATCGTCGCTGTCGCTACCCACGGTCCATGGTTCGACTCAGCCTACCCTGTACACGCGCGTACGTTCTATACAAGACGTGTTCTCCCTAGCACTACACAAAATTAACATGACATATAGGTTGCCCTCTTGGGACTTATAAAGAAGAGTCGTACACGGAGTACATACACAAAATTAACATGACATATACGTTGCCTTCGCAGGACTTACAAAGTGGTACACGTAGTACAATTTACAATTACATATATGACCGATCGTGACGATTTTAAGTTAACATTTACAAGTTCGCCTGCGCGGCGGTTACCGGCGGTACGTTCGCATGGTATTTGCGAAGGTTACTTATATTAAAAACTCCTTTTACTGCTCCCGCGTCGTCGGTCAACTCATAGGCGTTCTTTCCCGCGATTGCTGATATCGAAAAAAGGGCCTAAGTACACAAGAAAGAATTTCTTCGTTTCTTTATTAGCCAGACTGGATACATTGGCATCTCTCAGTAACACTAGATCGCCTACAGCAAACACGGTGTCCACCGGATGCTTCTTCGCATGCAGCTTTCGGCGACGCTCCGCTTGCCTATCCAAGCGGGCCTTGGCCATTATCAGCTTCATCTCGTCGGTTACGGCGCTCGGCTCTGCCTCGGGGTATTTGAACAGCTCGCCAACCCCCGTTCCGGCATGCGTCCGTGATGCAACTCGTAGGGTGTGAACCCGGTGCTTTCGTGCACAGTACAGTTTAGCCAATACTCGAGCTGTGGTACCATTTTTACCCAACTTGAGTGCTTCTTGTAACAATACGCTCTCAAGAACCGGCCTAGTTCGCGCATAATCCGTTCACTTGGATTTGATTGCGGATGCCGGATCAACTCTTTGTCGCGATTGACGGCGTCTACGACTTCCCCTATCTCATTTCGCGGGTATCTACTTAAGAGATCTGCCACCACATTGTCCTTACCGGCACAGTGGACTATCTTCAAATCGTACTCCTGAATCGCTAGGATCCAGCGTGTCAGTCGATTCGAGAGAAGCCTACACCGCATCATAAACGTTAGCGCCTTATGATCGGTAATCACGGTGACGTCCTTTGAGCCATACACAAAAATTCGAAATTTATTTAGTGCATGTACTATACCGAGCAGTTCCTTCTCGGACGTATAGTAATTGAGTCCCGCCCCTCTCAATAGTCGTGACGTCATCGATATTATTCTCACGTCGCCGTTTTCGTCATACTGGTAGAGTTGACCTCCTATTCCGTGGTCGCTCGCGTCGGTTTGTATAAAGAAGGGTTGATCGTACCTCGGATAGGCCAACCATACGGTGTCGATGAACAACTGCTTTACCCGGGCAAAGTCAGCACTTAACTCTTCCGTTCACACCCAGCGTATCCCCTTCCTTAGCAACGCTTGAAGCCGCACCACTGATTCGCTATAGAGTGAACTGAATCGGCGATAAAAATTGCATAGACCCAAGAAGGCTCGCAATTGTCGTGCATTCTGTGGCTTAGGCCACTCTTGGATTACCGTGATTTTCCTTGGGTCAGGAGACACCCCTTTCGGCGAAAGTACGTGTCCCAAGAACGGAACCGAATCACGCGCAAACAATGATTTATCGAAGTTCAGCTTCGCTCCAGTGAGCCTACACCTCAAGAAGATCTTTTCTAGATGCAACAGATGTTCCACAAAGGTTTTCGACGCGACAACGAGGTCGTCGACATAGGTCTTAGCGAAATCGCGTACCTCCTCTCCGAGTACTGAGTCTATGGCCCTAGTGAACACCCCCACCAAAGTGCTGAGCCCGAAGGGCAACACCCGAAACTGGTATGTTCGCTGGTTGTACCGGAAGGCTGTGTACTGTCGGCTCTCAGGGGTCAAAGGTATTTGCCAATAGCTGGAGGTCATATCTAAAGATGAAAGATAGTTTACGTCTTGGAATTGTTGTAGCAACTCCTCGGGGACATGGGGACACTCCCGGTCAGGCACGAGATTAGTGTTACATTGACGTGCGTCAAGACAAAGCCTCACAGTCTTGTCTTTCTTTACGACCACCACCAATGGGTTGACGTAAGGACTGGACGCCTTCTCGATTATCCCCCATGACATCATCTTGCTCAGCTGTTCCTCTACCGCGGCACGGTACGCATAGGGCACCGGATATGACCTCTCAAAGAAATTGGTTTCTTCCTTTACCTGGATCTTGTGCTCAAAACAATTCACTATCCCCGGACGATTGGAGAAGACATCTTGGTACTTAATCAGTAACGCAATTAGCGCGTCTTGTTGCTCTCTAGTTAAGGAGTCGTGACTTCTAATCCGGTTCACTATCTCGGTCTCCGTGACTTGGTCAGGATCTACCCCCACGACACCTCCTATCAACATATTCACCGTCGCTTCTCTTATCGGTGTATCGTCAACTTCAACCTTTATTGAATTCACGGTTAACTCTCCGCTCCGTTGTCCCGAACTACGCATGTTCACTAGCGACGGATGTATCACGCGCTGATTCACCACGAGCCGTCCTGTGGCAAAGCACATCGTGACATTATTCTGGTAAAACCAATCTATGCCTAAGATAAGGTCACGTACCAAGTCCGTTACCACGAGACACGTAATCTCAAAGGTATGGACGTCCAGACATACTTCTAGAAGGACTTGTTTTGTTATGCGCTTACTCCGCTTGCTGGTCGCGCCCAAGATGGTTACGCCTACCACTGGTAGTACCACTAGTTTTGGTTGTTTCACCCGTAGTTTATCAAAGAACGCCTCGGACATGCAAGTTACCTCGCTGCCCGTGTCTAGAAGTGCAGACATGACGGTTCCGTTCACTCCTACCGTACATTCGATACATGGCGGAAAGTTATTTAATTTGTCTTTATCTATTCCACGTAGCGTGCTCGCTCGTCGTTCCGACCAGACGCGTTGGGTGGTGGGGGAAGCTCGTGAAAGACGTTGCTAGCGTGGAAAAACCCTGTTTTTAGCAAATAGAAGGAACAAAAGGATGCACTCGCAAAAGGTCTACGGGTCCGTATCGGTATTCGAGCAAGTTTTGACCTAATATTGATTCGATTATCGATACTGAAATTCATATCTAATGGCAATCCTTGCATTACTAGGCTTAAATACTAAATAGCATAGGTTTGTTTCCAACTGGTATAGTGGTTTCAATTAAAAGGATTACTCTACAAGATTAGACCTAGTGATTACTTGATACCTCGAGAAATTGAAGATTTGGTCTGTGATATCCGCAATATAGCCGCTGCACATTTTGGCCATACTGCAATCAATTAATTTCCACTGGTTGGACAAATTGAAATAAAGTCTGCCTCCAACTAAAAAATAAAACACTTGTTAGCATAGGTAGGCGTACTGATGTTATCTGAAAAATTATTTAAAGAAATTTTCCATAGGCCCTATTTCTTTTTTATTTTCCTCAAAAAATAAAGTAGGCCTAAAGAATGTATCAAAAGGGGAAGTGCACTTTTTACTTTTTTTTTGTACGGGTAGAATAATGCAAAATAAATTCCTATTTTCACTAGGTATAATTTAAAAGAAATTTGGTAAAAATATATTATATTCCAATAAATGTACTGACCAAGGTATATCAACGTTCCTCACTAAGAGCAGGATACGTTTTAAAGTACTTAGTTATCGTCCCTTGGTCTTCCTGCAAACGCAGTTGGGTAGTGGCTACCCGGTAATCCTCAACTGTGGCCCAGGGTTCAACTATGTTTTTAAGGTATGCCAAAAACTCTTTTAGCTCGTCTCTGCTATATTGTTTTGTCCCTATGCTTACAGTAGGTTGTGTCAATAGCTCCTTACTTGTTGGACCAGCAACTTCACCTTTCATAAACAAATATAAGTTAACAGAATATTGGCATGTGGAAGCAGCCCATCGGGCTATCTAAATGCTCTAAGAATTCCGTTTCAGAATTGATAACATTAGCTAATGTTAGATGAACCGACCGTTTTGAAATTCAAACTAAATCTTAAAAACTGACCATCTATTTCTTTTTTTGATATCTAACTAGTATCTATTATACTGCCGCTGGCAATTATTAACACGATTTAAAAGTTTTCCTTTTGCGCCTACTTTCGGAGGCCCTCTTCTGTAAGGAATATAATATGTTGCCTTGTTCTCACAAGGAAACAGGGCAAAAATTTTTGATGTCCACTTATTGAACTCCGATTCATAAATCCTGTAAAATTAATTTAAGTTAATAAACCACCAGGACTTGTTAACTGGCGAATGATAATAAAACTGATAAACTGAACAAAACACGGTTAAAAATTAATGCACAGCACTCACCCGCTGTGTAATATTTCGGTGACATTCATCACCTTCCTCGGACGCGAGGATACTAAGGCTTCCCTTGAGGCACACTGGTGGCGCCCCTTCACGCCCCGTCGACCTCGTCGTGATCAACGACCCCACATGGCGGGAAGCTCAAGACTTGGTTGACTTATGATGTTAGGGAAATAAGTCATCACTGCTTTCCTCTTTTCAATTTCCTCTTGAGCGTGTTCTCTTCTTTAAAAATTATTTTAACATCTGGTCAATTAATGCCCGTTTTGCAATCAAACAGGTGGTCCTTAAGTTTACTTGCCGCTCTAGTTTTCCCTGACAATATATTTTTGTGTTCATTAATACGAACAGTCGTCGGTCTTTTGGTTTCACCTACATAAAAAGCATCACACTCACACGGGATAACATAAACCGCGTTTTTAGAATCTTGAAGAATGTCCGGCGGTTTGAACCTGGTTAATTGGCTACGTAATGTGTCACGTGATTTAAAATTCGTACGTATATTTAATGCCTTAGTGAGACGCCGAAAATGTTCAGATATACCAGGGATATAGTCAATAGATATGTCTTACCTTTGGCCCCAGTTACCCCTACCCTCTGGCTTAGATACGTAGATGATGTTTTTGCGGTCCTACCCCAGGGTCTACAGGTTGACGGTTTGTGCTTCACCTTAATTCACAGGTGCTGTCTATTAGTTTCGCAGTGGAGATGGAGAGGGACGCTTCGTTACCGTTTCTAGACGTGAAAGTGTCTAGACTGGCGTCTGGTAAAATAGCCACCACTGTGTATACTAAACCAACCCACACCGGGCAATATCTTAATTTTATGTCTAATCATCCACCGAGTGTGAAGAGAGGTGTGATCAAATGTCTTGCAGCCAGAGCGTCGACTGTCTGTTCGAGTCAATCAAGTTTGCTTGAAGAAAACGATCGCATTGTTTCGTCCTTCACATCTAACCAGTATCCGCCTGTCTTTGTGAGGTCCTCACTCATTAAGTCTAATCGTATTAAACAAAGTGAGAACATAGCTGCTACCATATCTATTGACTATATCCCTGGTATATCTGAACATTTTCGGCGTCTCACTAAGGCATTCAATATACGTACGAATTTTAAATCACGTGACACATTACGTAGCCAATTAAACGAATTTTGTTTTCAAACCGCCGGACGTTCTTCAAGATTCTAAAACGCGGTTTATGTTATCCCGTGTGAGTGTGATGCTTTTTATGTAGGTGAAACCAAAAGACCGACGGACTGTTCGTATTAATGAACACAAAAATATATTGTCAGGGAAAACTAGAGCGGCAAGTAAACTTAAGGACCACCTGTTTGATTGCAAAACGGGCATTAATTGGCCAGATGTTAAAATAATTTTTTAAAGAAGAGAACACGTTCAAGAGGAAATTGAAAGAGGCAGCAGTTATGACTTATTTCCCTAACATCATTAGTCAACCAAGTCTTGAGCTTCCCGCCATGTGGGGGTCGTTGATGATGATAACTGAGGTATAGGGCCTAAGCATTGATTTATTTAGGTACTTACATGATTAAGGTTCTCACGTGTTATGCCGGCTGGCTTCCTTCGCCCTATGCCTTCGCTTAGAAGAAAGAAAATGGCCGTGCGCGCATGCAAAGAATTTGCATAGCGCATGCACAGAATTCGGACATATAGCCTGCATTTCACTGGCCATCCACGAGCTCGGCGGGCGTACAGCTTGTGGTTGCTTGGCCGTTCGACCCGGCGGGCGTATAGACACTTCGGTTTCACTGGTGCCTCTTTCTTTGATTTACATTTTGGGGATTATCCAACCCACATTCTGGCCTTTGAGAGAGTTCAGGACCTTTTTTTTAAAATTAGCCTTTTACGTTAAATGATTTAAAAGGTACCATTTCAGGTACGCCGCTCGGCGTCGCCAAATTTGTGGCCGGGGCGTTACTCGAAAACTAAGCGCGTCAGGAATACACAAAATTTTCCATGATCATCTAGGCCTAGGCCTACATATTAGGTAGAGTAGATTTGCGAAGTTTCCTCAAAATTCAAGATGGTCAAGTTTTATTTTATGCTCGACTTGGTTGATTTGACATGGAATGACCCCTAGCTAATTTCCAATGTTATTTTTTTTGACTATATAGGCCTACAGTTGAACTGAATAGGCCTATCAAATATTTCAAACTGTGTCATGACTTGTCAATAATACAGACTGGTGGCATTATAAACCCAAATCTGGTAGTTTAGACATGCTGTAGACAAGGATGAACAAATGTTCATTTTCGTTTCGAAGTATGTAACTTTTTTAGAAGTTCGGTTCGAGTTCAAGTCGTCCTCACGAATATTACGGTAGCTACCATATTTAATTTCCGAATACTAATTGCATAGACCTCCGAAAAAGCAATAGCAGTGCATCTATATGATAATTAATTACTACTATTACAACCCTGAAATATGACAATTTTTGTCCACGAGCATGTGTACATTGGGTATCAACCATTTACGCCAATGGCGGCATCACAAATACCGGTAACCCCCTACGTTTTTTTACCACCGTATGATACCCACCTTATTGTCCACCCCAGTGAATCTTGGTGGATATTGTAGCCCCATGTTGGCTCCGCTTTCAGTAGGCTCGGTGTCGTTTGATGGTCCTGCCTCTGGGATCTCTTCTGCTGGCGGTAACGGTGCTCTGGTCTTGCAAGGATTAATTCTGGATAAAAAACAACAATTCTCTGTAGGCCTTCTTAGTTACTATTTTGAACCAATTTAATTTAAAACTTAGTAGGCCTAACTACCACACAATAGTGTTGTAAAGACAAGACCTGTTAAGATTTGAATAAAATTTGAAATAAAATTATTCATAAATCCAAAGATGTTGGAATAGTAGGGGCAATATAGTAGGGTAAGTCTAGATGGCGCACGAGTGCTGCTGTACCTATTGCTAGTTGGTGGCCGGCCAACGGCCATATTTATTTTAACATTATTAGGTCATGTTGTGAGTTTGTCTTAAGGGGAAGTTAGTTAAAAATAGTAACTTTCTAAAAGTTAAGTTAGTGGACTTAAAAAGTAATTAGTTAGGCTAAAGTTAAAGTTAGTTGAAAAATAAAGTACGGTAACTGGAAAGATAAGTTAAGTTAAAATCAATTTTTTGTGACAGTAGTTGTAAAAAAAATGTGCCTGACCATAAGTTATGTGCAAAGTGCGGTAACAATCTGATTAAACTGGCTTGAGGAAGAGTTCCAGAAAAAAATCACTGGTAGGACTACAGCAGACTCTTAATAGGCCTAGGTCATAAATAAAATATTGTTTACAAACCTGTCAGCTTCTCAAACTGTTGTTGAAGTATTTGCTTCAATGTTTTTACTTCTTCAGCAAGTGCTTGCACACTAGCTTTTAGTTCCTCTACATCTGCTGATGGGGCCTGATGAGGTGAAGGTGGTGGAGATGGCCGGGGTGATGAGGGCTGATGGGGACTGATGAGGGCTGATGGGGACGGGGGTGTCACCGTCAGAAGAGTGGGTGGGGACGGGGATGTCACCGTCAGAAGAGTGGGTGGGGACGGGGATGTCACCGTCACAAGAGTGGGTGGGGACGTGTTCACAGTAGTAGCGCTATTCTGCAACATCTGCTTTTTGACAGCTGCTCTGTTTTCCTTAACCTGTAACAAAAATTTACAAATAGGGCATAATCTAAAACATGTAGGCCTACAGACCTAAGCCTAAATAGGCCTAATAGACCTATTAGATCCTTGTGACACATTTAATCAATGACTGTGTTGCGGAACAAATAATAAAATAATAAAAATAAAAATAAATTTAGTAGTACTGTATTTATGCGAGTAGGCCCTATAGGCCTCGGGTATATTTGAAATTGTCAAGTTCAAAAAGTGGGGTGCGGCCATTATGTGAAGCCATTTAGGCTATCAATAGTATTTATATCCAAATCTTTAATATCTGAGTGGTCAAAATAAGGGTGCGGCCTTTACTCGAGGGCGGCCTATAAGCGAGTAAATACGTATTTTATTTTGAGATGGGGCAATGGTCAAATTAATCTCCCACCAGAGTGCAGAACGATCGGGGATTGACCACAGTTGTCTTAACGTTGGATAAAATAGGAATTAAAGCACAGGAACCAATCCCAGATCATGCGAACCTGGCAGAGAATCCAAGCGAACTTGGCCACCGCCATGTGTAAGTTCCACAGGAACTAAAATGTAAAGAGTCCTGTGGTCAATCCTCGATCATGCGATCCTGGCGGAGAATCGAGGCGAACCAGCTTTGCATTGCCCTATAGGCCTACTTTTTGCCCCACATGGAGTTTCTAGTTGCATTGTACATTACATGTGGTAGGGAGGGTACTGACTGACAGCCAATAAAACTGGTAATTGAATTGTTGATAGGGCCTATATTGTTTTTTTTTGTGTTGTTTAACATCTCTATTATTGCAATATTGTATTACTTATTTGAAACAATTAGAGGTGAAAGCCTACCTAGATGAAGATGAAGGACAAATACAAAAACCCATACCTTATGCGAGATTGAACCCACATACCTTCCTTTGGTCTTAATACGCTCTCAACGTAAATTGCAATCAGAAATAGCCTAGACACAGGGTAAAATAAATAAATGTTCTTCGAGCCACATTTTACATACCGTGTCCACATTCTTATCTTTGACTGCCCCTTGACTGTTTGATGGCCCTTGCTGGTCGTCATACACATCATTCGTCACATCTTCGTCCGAACCATCAGATTGTTCAGTTGTCTCCAAATTTTCAACTGGGATTTGCCGAGAGCGTTTTGGCGGCAGGATGTCGGACAACAGTGATTCCAACACTTCTTTGCTTTCTACAAAATACAATTCATTTGTTTTAAATTGGATCTAGTACTAGTACTTAGCCGTAGGGTCTATTTTATTTACTTTTATTTATTTAGGCCTAACTTCTATCCTATTCAGTTTTAAAACTGATTTACAAAGGAGGACAGCTAAATAAATCTATATTAGGCCTACATAAATGCAGACACAATCAAGAACTAAAGTTAAATTAAGTCAAATTGATGTCTGATGTCTGATACTTCCTCATCTTACATTAATTATGTTACAAGTTTAGTATGTTATAAGTTATAAAATGATATGTCTCTTTAACAATTAGCACGTTAGTGTAATACCCTATGCCTATGAATTAAATTCTTGCGGCTAGGCATACAAACATGTTAAGCGTATACGCCACCCTGTTATACAATTTCTTGTAAGTGTAGCATTCTGTGTAAATTTTAGTTTTGTTGCTAAGATTTTACTATTTATTTAATTTATTGATTGTCAGATGAGGTGATATATCTGACTTAGCCTACTTGTCTCCTTACTTAACTTGGTATGTAGGCCTACCTACAATCCAATAATATTCTATTGTGTTTATATAGTTGGTACCTAGGCCTACATAACTCTTTGCACATCTCCTTAGAGATTAGATTAATTTGTAAAAATTGTCTAAAATGAAGAATAAACTTATCTTATCTTATCTCAATCAATTTCAACTTAGGCCTATAGATCTAGGCCTAGGGCCTATAGCTAGACAAAGTTAATCGAGGTCTTTGTGGGAAACAAGTTGCAAGGACTTGCTCCAAATTGCCTAAGAAGTTTTTGATGGTAAAGCCTAAAGGATACTAGGCCTATTAGGCATACCAGTGTCCTATTAGCCTTACACTTTGTTTGGGTTAGGGTAGGGCCTAGTACCCTACTAGGCCTAGGCACGTGAAGCACAAGACTTTTATTTGGAACTTTATTTTGAGTGGACATGCTTCAACACTGAATTACCACATGTTGGTGTTACAAATTGAGATTAGTGATTGAAGGGTACCGGTAGCCCACAAATTGAACAAATCTGGTAGGCCTAGGGCCTAGCCTAGCCTAGGCCCTGTCTACCTACAAAATCTGGAACTCTTTCGGTTGGTATGGACAGTTTTTGATCAGTAGGCACTTTAGATTTAAAATAGCGACGTTAGGAACAAACATGTTATTAATTAATTATTAAGGTAGGTTATAATATGAAATGTCAAAATGTAAAATGTTGTGATGAATATTATTGTGTGAAATATTAATGTATGTAATGTAAATTGGCTACGGTACTTTGCCAGAAAATAAAAATAAACTAAACTAAACTAAACTAAAGGTTTTGTAGGAACTTTAAATTTAAAATAGCGACGTTAAAGGTTTTGTAGGTACCGTACTTTAAATTTAAAATAGCGACGTTAAAGGTTTTGTAGGTACGTACAGATAAAAAAACTGTCCATACCAACCGAAAGAGTACCCAAAATCTTAGGCCCTAGGCCTAGGGCTTAGTCCTATCAGGTTGTAGGCCTAGGCCAAGGCATAGGCCTACCCCACCCCCACCCCCAATTAGCTGGCACAAAACTTTTCAATAAGGACTAAATAAATATCAAGCTGAGGCCTAGGCCTAGGCCTCCCTACCTACAGTCCGCCTACCTAGGGCACATCTAGGCCTAACCCTATGCCAAGGATGATTTAATTGTTTTCCTATGCCTACCCAAGGCCTCAAAGCGTTTCCAAAGCTGAAAGAAGCCCTAGGCACTGGGGCCTAGGCCTAGGCCCAGGCAAAATTCAATGCCTAGGCCTAGGGCTAGGCCTCCTAGGCCTTCGTGTCAAATCCTAACCTATAAATCGACCTAACAACTTCCATTGCATTAACAATCATTTTACGTTTGTTGAAATAATCAAAGGTATATTAAATAGGTATAATTCGCATGTAGTCCATAAAATTATATGATAACTCGCAAAAGAACATCGGCTGATACACTGCACTGGTTCACTTGCACATGGCTTGCATGATGCAAGTGCAACCAACCATGGTCCACTACTACTTCTAGTGGTCCACACTCCACCAATGTTATAAAAATTAAAAAAACAACATTAGACTGCTAATTTTTAATGAGTCGCGTCGCAGAGGCCTAGGCCTAGGCTAGAGTGAAAGTGTTGAATTCGAATTTAGAAAATACCAGTGTGATTTTTTAATTTAAAAAAAAAACTTTTTTGATTTGAGTTAAAAAGATTTATTTAATTTTCAACTTGTGGATTTGAATCGATTTTTTTCAATTTATATCGGATTTTTATTAATTAAAATCAACAATGTCGGTGTTTCAAAACTAGTCAAGTTGGTGAGCGGATCAAATTCTTTCACATGCGTTTCAGGATAGTACTACCTAATTTTAAAAAATTGTAAGGAAAACTTTGCTAAACTCAGATTGCACTCTTGTGTTTGTTGCTCAAAATTAAGATAAAGTGCATTTGATATAATTCGATGATTTTTATTAAATAGATCATCTGATTCAAAATAAAAAACACACTGGAAAATTCCCAACTAAAGAAGTGTAACTTACCTACATTTATGTATTTTATTTTTCAGAACATTTCGTCGGGGGGGGGGGGGTTCTAATAAAAAACGTGCAAATCGGTTAGGGGTAGGGATGATACGGAATTGTTCATAATTACCATAACATTTTAAACAGTACTTTGAGTGGAGTAGGCCCTAGCAGTCCTATTATAGCCTAATTTTTGGGGGGTAGGGGGCCTAATAGGTAGATCCCTTAAAACGTGTAATTAAAACAACTTATTAATGTAGGGCCTATAGTTTACAAATGAAGAAATAAAACACATTTTTAGTTAAAATATGATACTTGATATGATTTTCGAAATTGTTTAATTTCTCAAGAAAACTAAGAGTTTAGGCCTAGATATACAGCCACAGGTGTATAGATACTTCATAAAGTCGCAGAGGCCCAGGAGAGTGGTAGGCCCTAGGTCTAGCGGCAAGCGCCCGCCTAGGACTAGGCATAGGCCTACTGTTTTATTCTAAAAAGGCCTGGGCCTAGCTCTATAAACTTTTAGTATCTTTAATTAGTTGGGCTAGAAGTACATTTTAAATTTTTGTAGTAGGTATTCGATTTTTCATTGTAGGCTAGCCTATATTAGCCCTCCGTACAGGCCTAATATATGTAAAGCACGTAGGCTCTAGTTGAAAATTTTAAAAGTAGGCCTAGAGCGGAGGAAAAAATCAGATTTTGTAGAATAAAAAATTATCTTATCTTATCTTTAAATACCTGTACCTACCGGTATAGAAAAAAGGCCGTAGGCCTAGGCTAGGCCTACCTAATAAACGTAAGGGCTAGGATTAGGCCTAGGGTAGGGCTAGGATTAGGCCTAGGGTAGGGCTAGCCCTACATTACAGACCTAATTTTTCCTTACCGTGAACCCTTAGAACCTGGGCCTCGTACCGTCGACCGTCGACAGGATATCTCACCAAGAACTTTTTCTTTTTGATTTTTTCTACTTAAAATTTACTTATTTTATTAACATTTACAACGCACTTTACCCCGTCTTGCAGAAATCGAACGATCGCAAACATATTACTAAGATATAAAAACAAGTAAAACACAACTGAAATAGTGAGCAGATCTGCACAGGCTGGTCAGAACACTGATACTGAACAGCAATGCCGCGCTGTTGAAGGCACTGTGCTTCTCGCTTGGTGGGGAAATCCGGCACTACCCCTCTTCGTCTTGGCGGTTATTTCGTGCTTCACGGAAAGATTGTGAATTTTTAGGGGTGGGGGATATCATGGGTTTCCCGAGAAAGTTGTACGCTTCATCTACAGCCTCTACAGTTAGGTTGGCACATTGATATGAATGGGCTACTCGAATAAACCGCGAAAAAGTTTACAATGCAAAATGTAATTGAATATTGTATTCAAACGAAATGTAAATACAAAATAATGAGGTTTGAAAATATATAGTGCCTATTTATAGTATGCGATGCGGCCTACACACACACACACACTAATATTGCACTTTCATGTTTTGATTTAGTCAAAAAGTGTTAAACACCGAAATAGACGAAGTATTGAAGAACTGTATGATTGACCTACAACTCTTTGAAATGTGCTGAGTAAGGGACGACATTAATCTTTAAATTAATAATAATTACTTTTTGAGCAGGTTGATGAAAAATGTTGCTAATAAAAGCTCCTTGCCAACGTCAAATTCCCACCCACAAATAAAAAATATTGTGGACGCCCATGCCCCACAGTCCACACCGCAAACATGCCTTTAACTATTTTTTTAATATATGCCTAAATGGCAAAGCATAGTTTTGGCACCTACGCGTGTATATCAGCATTATTATTATTATTATTATTATTATTATTATTATTATTATTATTATTATTACTGAATATAAGGTTTTTAAGCATAAGCCCGCTATAAGGACAAGGTTATGGATGAGCGTAGCGAGCGAAGCGAAGATTCCATTCTACTACACTGGAAAAAAATCCGAATGTTTTTTTTTTTTTTCTTTCTTTTTTTTTTTTGTATTTTTGTCTGTTTGTCCACACGATTCCGGCTAAACCGATTCTCCGATTGCGATGAAATTTTATGGAGACCTTAGAAATCTCTGAACTTAGAACTGCCACGTTTTTGAGCGCAATCGTGAAATTTTTTCTCATGAAAATCTCAATTTAACGATTTTTTTTCAAATTTTAAAAACTTACTTCTACTTATAACACCTAAAATGCTTTATCCGATTTTAATGATTTTTGCACAGAACCTTTATTTATGAATTTAGATATTTTTGTGAAATTTGAGCGCAATTGAAAAAATATTTATCTAAAAATCGATATTTACGGTTTGTTTTCTTTTTTTAAACAATTCTTTGACTTATAACACCTACATGCTTTATCCGATTGTAATTATTTTTTCGCAGAACCTTAATTTTATGAATTAATGTATTCGTGTTAAATTTGAGCGCAATCGAGAAATTATTTCTTATAAAAATCGCAATTTTACGATTTTTTTTTACAATTACGAATTATTAAAAACAAATTTAAAACAATGAAGTTAATTTTTTGTTTTATTTAATTTAATTTAAAAAAAATTTCAACTTAATAATGATTTTTCCACAGAACAACAGAAAATTCGCATAACACATGGCAGCTCAATGCACCAATTACGCTCATCCAACAACGCGGCGGGACTTAAGCGTTTTCCTAGTTAATTCATAGCAGTTGTCGTAAAAGTCAGGGCAAACTCTTTCGACAACTGCTATGAATTAATAATTATTATTTATTGATTATTTTTTATTAATAGCTGTTATAGCACAGGCACAAGAGTGAAGAAGATAACAAAAGGGGACTATAGGCTGAAAATTGTAACGTTTATGTAGCTGGGCAATAATAGGCTACATTTAGCTGTAATCCTCTTTAGCCTCATTATATTGTTTTATTTGTCAACACCTACGGTCATCTTCCAAAAAGCTAAAGTATGGGCTATCATTGTTATGTGTTATTGAGATAAATATAAAATGTTATTGTTGGTCTCACGCAAAGGGTAAAAATACATAATACATAATGGTATGATATAAAGGCTTATAAGATAATATTATGTACTTGGGAGTAATATTCGCCGGTGATTAAGGGAAGGTCCTGGTGAAGGAATTTTGTTATAAAGGAGAACCTTAACAGGGTGTGGGCTAAAATACATGCACCAGAGCTCACTTACCCGATTCGGCGATTGGATATCAACAGGTGTTGTGCCATTTGCATCTGAGGCTCCACCATCAGGTTGTGGTGATGTGCATTTATCTTCGTCCGACGACAAGGGCAGGTTGCAGACGATGAGCATTTATCTTCGTCCGACGACAAGGGCAGGTTGCAGACGCACAATAAACACAGTGGCGTACGGGCGCAAGACAGATAAGAAACGTGAGACGACGGTGATGAACACAGTTCGTTGTACACAATAAACACAGTGGCGTACGGGGCGCAAGACAGATAAGAAACGTGAGACGACGGTGATGAACACAGTTCGTTGTACACAATAAACACAGTGGCGTACGGGGCGCAAGACAGATGAGAAACGTGAGACGACGGTGATGAACACAGTTCGTTGTACACAATAAACACAGTGGCGTACGGGGCGCAAGACAGATAAGAAACGTGAGACGACGGTGATGAACACAGTTCGTTGTACACAATAAACACAGTGGCGTACGGGGCGCAAGACAGATAAGAAACGTGAGACGACGGTGATGAACACAGTTCGTTGTACACAATAAACACAGTGGCTTAATGGGAATGTAGACGTGTACTAACAAAACTGCGTGGTGATGGTGGTGCGGTGCATGGTAGCAATGCAAGCCTCTTCTTTAGTATTCGGATTGTTGCGCATCAACGTCCGTATTTTTACTTAACTTCTAAGTCGTTAGGAAACTTACTTATGAACATGTTTGTATCACTTATTCGCACTAAAACTGCGTTTGAAACATCCATAGGGTCAACGACTACAGTTTCCAGGGAGTCTCTGCATTTAAACATATAGTTTAATTGAGATTGTCCGAATAACGCAGGCTCAATATCGAACAAGGACACTATGATGTGATATTCTGGTTCCTCTGCACCATTTTGTAGCTGTAGGATATGAATAATTTGCCCGAATCGTCCATCTCGAGTCGTGATGTAGGAGTCATTTGATTTTTCTGCCCTGTTGTAGTCCTTGACGCAGAAAGTGTGGGCATTTACTCGGACACGGGAGAATTTCCATTTGGAGGTGAAATTATGGAGGTCGATAAACTGGCCGAAGTTGTCATCTTCTGTGCATGGTCTACCTTTTATCAGTGGTGTTATTCTTTGGCCTTGTGTAACAATGCCTGTTAGTTCATTATACAAATAGGTTCCTTTTTCATTCAAACCTATTTGTTCCTTCACATAAACCAAACTATCAGTAACCAGTGCCTTCTTCACCACCTGCTTAAGAACTACCTTAGGACCTTTTATAAATTTTTGGTATTTATGTATTCCTGATTCGAAGCTAAATGCAGATGTCGCCCAGAGAGGTCCACACATTCTAACTGATTTAGCTATATGTGTCAGCAAATGCACATTGAATGTCATTGCAGCGTCGCCGTAGAGAAGTTGCATATCAAAAACAAAATCACATAGCTTCGTTTCAGCATTGATTATATCTTGGTTACTGACTTCTGTTTTTAGAAGGAGATACATGGCTTCGCTTAGGAGCGCAAAGTGTTCTAAGTGTTTAAGTTGAAGAACTCCCATTAGACACGGAAGACAATAGTATAGAAGCCACATACGCCATTCTGTAGCCTTCCAATTAGCCTTATCTTTAAGAGAGCGAGGAGTTCGATGAATCATCTGAGGCGGTCGGATATTGGACATCCGTTGTTCAATGATTGCTTTTTGTCTAGGAGCTCCTATGTAGTAAGGCTTCTGCGGCGTCCCTGTCCAGATTTCCATGAGTTGCCGAGTAACTCCCTGCAAGACAGCATGCATATAGTCGACGGAGAACCCACATGCTAAATCAAATGATTCCAAATCAAATAGAGGCGACTTCCACTTCACACCCCGAACTTTTCTCGGCTGCACTACTTCTGCTTCCTCCATATCAACTCGCAACTCATGATCACTGCGGTCATGGTAAGGTGGCACATCGAGGACATATTTTATTACTCTATTCACGATCTTCCCTGGATGGTAACAAAATCTGCAGCCATAATATCCATTGAATTGCGTGCTTGCCTGCAACAATGGGCGGGCTACTGAGTCAATAGCACAACAAAATGGATACACCTTTGAAGTTATCATGTCGACGCCCATCTGCCAGGTCACACCTATGTCCATTAAGCCTTTAGCTTGCCCCACAAACTTGTCAATAAACATTTTCATAACTGGCTCGTGTCTTCCAAACCACAAGCCAGCAAGAATTGTGTTGTTATGGCGTGTTTTAGGTGGGAGTTCATTGATAGTCAGTTGTATAGGCCACATTGTGTTCTTAGATGATTTAAAAATAGCAGCACCGTCCGTGTTAAAGTTGTAAGTAAAGTTCACGCCATCACTCAGAACGCCTCCCACTCGTGTCATTGCCTTATAAATAAACGACTCAAAGATGTCCCCAGTACGATTTCTGGCATCTGTTATAAGTTGCTTGTTAATAATCGGGCGTTCAAAAAACTGTTTGATTCGCGGTAACAGATTCATTACAACAAAAAAGCCGTTTTCTTTAAAAGACACGAGTCGTCTCTGCTGACAATGCTGACAAAACACCATTTCATTTACAACAGAAAGCATTCCCTTTACCGATTTAAGAACGTGTTTACAAACACTGCAAAAAAAATGTAAAGTGGCATGTTTGTAACAGTTTTGAAAATACCGGTCAATCATATATTTTGAAGGTGAAACTACTTCTCTGTCAAGAATCGTGTTAATCAGAACAATAAGGTCGATCATAGCTTTATCGCTTAAAGAATGGCGAAGAACAAATGCCAGTACTAGTAAAAGAATGTGTCCTTTAGTCGTACCTACGTCATTGACCGGAGTTCTTAAATCAAACTCGTCAAACAATACACGTCCATCTTCATTTCCATCTACATCATCTGAATCCACGCTATTATCGGCGTCACTCCCATCACTCTCATCATGAGTATTGTCGGAGTCATCGCCATCATCGTCAGCATCATCACTATTGTTATCGTCATCGTCGGTACTCGGCTCGTCAGCGGCGTTCCTTGGCCCCTCATCGTCGGTCCTCAGCTCTTCAGCGGCGTTCCTTGGCCCCTCACCGACGTTCCTCAGCTCTTCAGCGGCGTTCCTTGGCCCCTCACCGGCGTTCCTCAGCTCTTCAGCGGCGTTCCTTGGCCCCTCACGACGTTCCTCAGCTCTTCAGCGGCGTTCCTTGGCCGCTCATCGTCGGTCCTCAGCTCTTCAGCAACGTTCCTTGGCCCTTCGGCGACGTTCCCCGGCTCTTCTGCACATAACGTATATACACATATCGTAAGTTAGAATAAAGTAGGATGGTCTAGTCTACAATTTTAACTATACCTTTATACGGTGTAATACTGCGTATATACTGCGGTTTTGCACTGCTTCTTGTTGATGGTCATCATTATTAATTAGTTGAAAAATCTAAATAAGAATAATGACAGTTTTAGAGAATGACGTATTGACAACAAAATAAAAGAAAAGCCACCGACTTTGAAAGATTTAACACTGATAGTGACTATCTGAATTGTTTTTATATCGAAGGCTGTGGCCTATTTTTCATATGAAAAATCTAAACAAAATGCTATCGATATTTTTAAATATCACATTTTTATTTCTTGTAGGTTTAAATCACAATGGATCTCGCTGATTTTGTTTTGTTTTGATTTTGTCACCAATTACTACGTTGTAGTTTGCTTTCATTTGTTGTAATATTGTTGATAATTCTTCTGTAAAGAGTTTAACGTTCACTGAGGGTGTTCTGTATCTTGCTGTTATATTGAAGGAGCCTTGTAATGATTGAAATGCTATTGTGGTTGAGTTTGATTGTTTTTGGGGGATTATTGGGATTATTTTTACATTGTCAGTATTTATTAGTTCATATTTAATCAATACTGTTATACCGTCGTTGCCCGTTAGTTTATTCTTTTTTAAGGAAGTTAAATGTTTCATATCCATTTATTTTAAATTCATCTGATTGTGTTTTAAGCTGCGTTTCAGTTAATTGAGCGAGCGAAGCGAGCGTCTCCACTTGACTCTTATGGCTCGAATGTCTGTTTTTTTTTTGTTTTTTTTTTCGTTTTTTTTTCTGTTACTGCTTCGATACAGGTCGCACCGTTTCTCTGATCGACCTGAAATTTTGCACACATGTACATACCACCTAGGCGGGTTGCTGTATAGTTTTGTGGCAAAATCGTTCAAAAAGTTAAAAAGTTACATTAAAGTTAATCGAAAGTTTTTTTTTTAAACTAAACGGCGACAAATTCTGAGGTGGCCAAATCATTTAGAATGTCCGTCCGATCACGAATATGTTATTTTTATTTTGATCCGATAAGTAGTGTAGATGGAAATTACATTTTAACAAAGTCCCGTTACCATGGCAACGGAAAGTCGCACAGCTTTTTTGGCTCATGATAGCGGTCAAACGGAGGCTCGGATCGAGTTGAAATTTTGACCATCCGCAAGTTTCGTTCCCGATTGAATGCCATTAGTTTTGTGGCAAAATCGTTCAAAAAGTTATAAAGTTACATTAAAGTTAATCTAAAGTTTTTTTAAAAAACTAAACGGCGACAAAATCTGATGTAGCCAAATCATTCAGAATGTCCGTCCGGTCACGAATATGTTAATTTTATTTTGATCCGATAAGTAGTGTAGATAGAAATTACATTTTAACAAAAGTAACGTTACCATGGCAACGAAAAGTCGCACAAGAATTCTGGTCACTATGTACTGCCACCTGGAAGAAATCAAGAGTAAAATAGTTTTCCCAAAGAAATGATGTCAAGGTCCTCTAGATGGCGGTGGATTTTATCCATTCTCTCCTATTTTACAAATTTTCAGCTAAATCGATCAAGACCTTAAAGACTTATTGGTATGTAACATTATGGGAATGTCGTACTCGGGTCGTGTTGCACGTACCGGTGCTCGCTCAACAACGCGTCCCAACTGAGCGTTTTCCTATTATAATAATATGGTGCTTTGTATTTATAGATTGGAGTAGGACCAGTAGTTGATCAAAATTTTTCCGAATGCTGCAAATGTTAATATGGAAGACTTGTATGGTGATTGTTTTTTGATCAAGAACCATGTTTAGCTCATCATTATTATTATAAAATTGTGTCATGAATTTCAGGCAGGGTCAGTTCATTGTCAATGTTGACAATGACGGAATGGAATGAAGGAATGACGGATGAAGTTCATCTTTCTATTTTATGATAAGCTAAATTTATATTCTATGTGCCGTATAGGCCTAACTATCAAATCAATAACTGCACCTTACTATGCAGAAGTAAAGTTAAATAATAATATAATATAGTAAAAATAAAATAATAATACGATTAAGTATATAATAATTTGTAATAATAGGCCTATGTATGGTAAGAATAAAAATAAAATACAAATACAAATACAATAGGGTTTAAGTTACCGTATAGATGGATTAGAATATGTCTAGCATAAGAACATTGGACCGAGAAGTCTCATCACTCTATTTGGTTGGTTGGTTGGGAATCTGTGTTCAGTTTTTATTGCATCCGCCGTCTTGTGTATGAATACCCTGCGGTTGTCTTGTAAGGCCACGATCTTCCATCCTGTGTCCAGCAGTTAAGAGGTCCGACTGTCTTTTGCACGTGCGTAAGTAACTCATGTCTCTCTCTAGTGAGAGATTCAGTAACCAGCAGTCCCAAGTCCTTCAGGTTCCTCTTCGCTCGCCAGATGGCCTCCCTGTCTTGGTACGATGTTTTACAATGATTGGTCGATTCTTGTTATGCGAGGGTGGGCCCATGCGATGACATCGGTCGATCTCCCTATGATGGAATTGAATGTTTAGTTGATCCGCCACTGTGTGGTTGATGTTTTCAGTGTCGCATTCCTTCACCCCATGTATGAGTAGACAATTTCGTCTACTTTATTGTTCTATTTGATCTAGCTTGTCTTGTTCGGCAACCTTTCGAGTTAGAGCGCGAATCTAATCTTTCATTGACGTAAGGGTTTTCTTGGACAAACTTTTACAGTTCCGCAAACTTGTCGGCAAGTTATCCCTGTTCGGAAGGGAATTATTAGGGTCTGGGTGGCTAAATGAATCTAATATAGTTTTGAAATCCATCAACTTACCATTGATAGTGTCCTCATACTTGGAAATGCGAAGTAGCAGGTTTTCTATCCGTCGTTACCAGGTCTATCGTTTGGGGTTGAGGGTTTGTTCTGTGGCGGCTTCTTGTATTTGCTTGATCGCCATGCTGAGTTGTAAGGTTATGTCGACACTTACACAGGATATGGTTGGACTGTTCCATTATAAAAGCACACTGTTATTTCACTAAACACTGGCCAAAAATATTAAAACAATTAAAATAATGGCTAACTAAACCATCAATTTTAGGACTCTTTATATTCCAAAAGTCATTTTAATTTTTTTCCACTCTTATAATCATACTTTTTTTATTATTTATTTTTAACTTTTTATTCTGAACCATAAATCTATTTTTCTTGGCTCATTATTTATTTCCTCTAATGTCTTTGTCAACTTTACCACTCACAGAAATGAGAATGACATCAGATCAGCATACATGTTAAGCAAATTAATTAATGTTATACACTTTTGTATGTCATTCATGTACACTAAAAATAGCAAGAGAGCTAACACAGACCCCTGCGGCACTCTATTTTCACACATTTTTCCATCCGATAGAATCCCCTCGTAACTTTTTAACCATTTTATTGCTAGTCCATCAATTCCGTACATATACTGTTATTTTATTTTTCTATCAGTCTCTCTGTATTCACCGTTTCAAAATCTCGTTTCAAGTCTATAAAAGCTGCTAATGTTTTATCATCATAGTAATTGTTTTTTAGCCATTTGTCGATAAGATTTTGTACTGCAGACTCACATCAGTAATTTTTTGGAAACCCAGACTGTTCACAGGGCAATACAAATCAGCAGAATCCCCCACCGTAGACAGCCAGCCAGAAGGTTTTCGACGATGTTGAGACACCTTTTTAACACACAACGGGTTATCGGATCTGGCTGATTTTTTTTTGGGGTAGGTCTTGGACCACATATCAGTTCCTATACCGAGTTTCAAGAATCTTTCGGGGCGGCGTCTGCAGATAGCTCTAAACCCCCCAACTTGGGTAGGAGTATACAGGTTAAGTTAGTCGTTAAGCAGTCGCGTGCGCTTGGCTGCGGGCGAACGACTGTCGCCCTAGATTATTGTCCGGTTATTCATGACAATTTTATATATGCTACACACATAGCTTAGGCCTACATCATACATTAATTACGTCAGATTGTATGGATAGGATGGAATTGGAAATAAATAATTTTTCAATTTGCTTATTCCGAGTTGAAGTCCACGTCAAAGTAAGATTATTTTAATTTTAATTTTTTCTCGCGAACAAAATAGGTAGCCTACTTAAAATCACTAGGTATTTCATGTTAAGCATATTGCGCATCTGCCATAATAATAAGAGTTCCTTTTCAAAGTCTCCATTCGAGCTTCAAACATACCAACCACCATTGCCAGTAATATCAAATTCGTCTTATTTCCTTTCTTCTTTTGCCTTAGACAACCTATCAACTGCCAACGACATAAGTTCATCTGCTGCTATTTTGTCTTGCTTCCTCTTCTTGCCGGAGTTTATAGGTCTAGAGGAAGACGCTGTTGGTGTTTGTGTTGTTGGAGTTTCTGGATCACCGTTCTGAAAAGAAAAAAACAAATTTAATCCTTTTATGTAAAATACCAACACAAATATTTTTTTCTTCCTGTTTCTAAACACCAAACAAGAGTAAAAACAAGTAGCAGAGGAATTTGAAAAGTTTTGCAATTTTTCCAACTGATTTGGTGCAATGGACGGCAAACATGTTTTGATTTGTCCACCACCACATTGTGGTTCATATTATCATAACTAAAAGAAAACATAACTACAAGAGAACTACAAAGAACTGGTACAAATGGGAGAGTTTCTGATGGAGGTGTATTTGAGAACATGAAAATTCGTCAAAATCTGAAAAAGGGAACACTTCATATATCACAGCCCAGAGTTCCGGTAGGTGGTACAGTACCACTGACATATGTATTTGTTACTAATAAGCTTTTAGTTTGAGAGTGTACTCCATAAAGCCATTTAATGTTCGAGACTTATGAGCGCAGGATTTTTAACTGCCACTTATCGTGAGCAAGGAGGATAGTGGAAAATGCATTTGGAATAATAGCGGCACGTTTTAGAATATTTTAGAGTGCGATCAATATGAACATTGACAATATATGTATAGTCAAGGCTTGCTGTGCGCTTCACAATTTTCTAAGGAAAACTTGCAGTTCAGTTTATTCTCCCCCAGCAAGCTTTTCTCAGGAAGATTTTGAAGACGGAATAATAACTCAAGGGCTAACTGCTGGTGAGGAATCTGCCAGGCTAGATTTGGAGAGAGGCTATAACAGGAATTCAGGTGAAGAAGCCGACGAAGTTAGAGAAAGCTTTTTGCGATACTTCAACGGTCCTGGTAAAGTGGCATGGCAAGATTCCATGGTTAAACCTCTGTAGGGCAACTCTAAACCTCTGTAGGGCAACAGCAGAAAGTTGGACTGACCCTTTACTTACCTTTGTTTGATTCATAAGGTCGATGCACAATTTGACCGGGAACGATAGGCCTCACGGGAAGTTGCCGTTTTCAGTACCGGCTTGTGGGAAATTCTAATTGGCCATTGTATAATAAATAGATAGATGTAGTAGTAATCTTTATTTTTAGTAGAGTTGCTATTTTACAAATTTACACGTTCACAAATACATAAATACAATATAATACATTAAAACACACAACATAAAAAAATACATTACATTAAAAATACTAACACAAGCCAAGTATGTAATTAGATATGGCCAACTACTTACTACTGGACGGAGATATAAAATATAATAGTCCATATCTAGGCCAAGCCAGTAACAATAACTACTGAATTTAACATCAAAACAATAACTATTTATCATCATAATTTGTCTTGGTAATGAAAGTAACAAATAACACCAATAATGATAATACATAAAAACAAAAGCCTATGCTATACATTCTACAATAGCACAGCAATCAAGACTTGAATTATCTGTCATCATTTTATAATTAATTACGTATGCAATATATGATAAACAATTATGTAATAAATAAAATAATATTTGGCCCTCCTAAACTACCGAATTTCCACATCACCCTTGAGGTATCGGTTTGATGCGTTATTGCCATTTTTAACGTGGATGCATCCCCTGTAGGCATACGCATAACCACGACGTAGACCTACTTTATATATAAAAGAGGTAGGTACTAGATTCATGTTGATTAAGTTCATAGAGCAAATGTTCAGTAGAGTACAGGCTAACGTGTTGATAAAGTTCATGAGAAAATGTTCACTAGAGTACAAAAAAATACCAACTTATGAATGAAAACCGGAAAATGTAGGTCTACGTAGATATTACAAGGTAAATAGTAGCAAATGTACAAGTTTAGCTATAAAGCCACAGGTAAAACTAGCACACCTAGCAGTAGCACACCATCACCTTTGTATGAAAAGAAAATCCATTTTGAGCAAATGTTCAGTAAATTCATGAAGATAAGTATCATAGATCATGCGTAGAAGCGTAATATTTAAGCTAGTAGAAGGCTCTACTAGACATAGAATGTAGCCTGTGGTGGCTCAGTTAAATGTTTAGCTGTGAAGCAGCAGAAGAAAAAGTGTTAGTACAGTAGTTAGAGAAAAAGTTAATGCTCACTACTCATTGGCACAATCGTCACACTCGCAACGCACATTCCACTAATTGCCATCACCTTCGTGTATATTAAATTTAGCATGGAAAGCCTCCGAGGTGTATGACACATGCATGTGGCGTTTGCAAATGTCGCAATCTACCCATGTGCGGTTTACTTCAGCATCACAGTCATCTTGCCACGTTCCGCGACAGTAGATGCAAGCATAAACTTAAGCTTTCCGCTTCCTAGGTAGCTTTGCCCTTGCTGCCCTCTCCTTTTCTTCAGTATGCCACTTCAATGAAGAAATGGCATAGCTCACCCGCCGTTTAGCGTTGGTGGCGCTTGGTGTATCGGGCCATTTCTTTTTGGGAAGAAGCAGGCAGTCTTTAAAAAAAGATGGAGATGAAGTTGTGGGGGAAGCAAAGGAAGATAGGGGTTGCTTGCGAGACGGAGTAGTAAGCAAAGCAGATGAGGTTGAAACAGCATGAGAAGTAGATGCGACGTTGGAAGGCGATGTGACGCTAGAAGTAGAAGGTGAAGCAGTGTTGGAAATAGAAGGTCGTGGGGCGTTCGAAGTAGAGGGCGTTGCAGTGGAGGTCAATGGCAATGTTCCTGGTTCCGGGTTGTCGACTACGAGGACCAGTTCGTTCCATTCGGGAAAGTCGAACTCGAAGTTCGGTTCTTCGAACAGGTCCTCTGGCCATTCCTCAGGCAAATCAAACAGATGTTCATTTTCCACAACTGCTGTGGCTTTAACAGCAGCGGCTTTAACAGCAGCCCTCTTCTTCAAACACTGTCAGAACTCTGACATAACTATTAACTCAGGCTCCAAATCAACAGCTCCCATCTCAGCTGCTTTCAGGATGTCGAGTTGTCCTGTCTCCTCTAACCAAGCCTCGGTGACGCGTATTGTTGCTTGCGCTGCCGTTGCCTCCTCAGTTGGTTCTTAAGGAGGAGGCTGTGGCGCAACACGATCACCCAGACACTTAGAATAGTCGACTGCATCTGGGTCAAAGGGAGACAGGCCACATTTCCTAAAAGCGTTAATAATGTGTTGCTCATTGATGGATTCCACCCACACCGACTTCAGTAGTCCAGCAAAGGTTGTCTTGGTCACTGGGTCCGGTGTTTCTCCCAGCTTTGCTTTTTCTATCTTCTCACACATTTCCTGGCATATGATTAAACCTTTATTAAACTTCTCATTTTTTGTCATGCAATGTGTGCCCAACCTCATGTTTGTAACTGGTTTGACACTGCAGCGTACTGCAACACCAGGACTTTTTTGCTGCTTCACCACAATTGTAGGTCTGTGGCCACCTCTCATGGACGAGTTCAGGTACACAAAGGTAAGCTTCTTCTTGTCGCATTCTGTAGATGTAGCGACATGGCAGCCTCATTGTGCGGTATGTTCCGCAAGAACAATGATCTATACTTACCTACAAGTGAAAGAAAAATACATATAGGGCTAGCTTTAATAATTACACTATATAACAATAAAACAAACAAAAACAGTGATGTATACAGCGGTCACGACTCACGTTTTGCTGATTCTAACGCTAAAATGCCGTATAGCTCAATACATATATGGATTGAGCATATAATGGTTATCTGCAAAAATTGTTACTTTGCTATAATATTATGGTGAGGGAGAAACCTTAGCTTTATGGCGTAAATTTGAACGTTGTATCTATCCCTTGTGGGCCCGTGTCCACAAAGGAGGGTTAAATTGGGGGATTAAATATCTAACCCCCATTTCTAACTTCCTCCCTAACCACCAAAACTATCATCCGTTTCCGAATCCACAAACGTATTTACTCTATAGGGGTCCGCTAGGGTAAAAATGAAGCTCAAGCGATGACACTATTGACGACGTCATGACTTTCAACCAATAAGATCATCGCTTACATTAACCAATAGAGGGCTATCAAAGTCCAACTCGCAATCTTCTCGTGGTTTGGCCCGTGATTGGGGGAGTTGTCCGCGTTTTGGGCTAAGAAGACTGTGTTCCTCTGTCATATCGAGCCTCGTGGCCTCCAGTGATGCCCCAGTTTCTCCTGGAGGTAAGCTTTCTAGTTGCCAATTTTGGAAGCCATATAACCTGGAGGTCATTAGTTTCCTCCAAGTTGAAGATAACAGATAGCCGTTTTTCCCAGCATTTTTAGCCGGTTTCAGTATGTGATGCACAGCTCTAGCTGGCTGGCGCTTTAGAGTGCTCCAGCCGGAACCCATCACTGCCTTAAACGTGGTCGGATATGTCATTGTTATTTTGCTTGCAATAGCATTCAGTATCTTTTCGCCTGGGTATGCGTTTATACCGTGTATTTGTGTGTATTACGTGTAGCCTATTGAAATTGCTTTGATAAACACTTACCATGGACAGTAGTCACGTAGCACAAAATGCCATTACTTGTGACCACCTCCTTAGCGTCTGGCCCCTTGATCACGTATTTGATCGTAACTTCGATCTCATTCGTCTCCGACAGCTGATCTACATCTGAAAAGGACGCCATGTTGCACGATTTGTTTACAAGTCGTATTCCATTGAGGATTGAACTAGTGCAGCACTCGTCGAGTGCAATGACGTATTCGTGCCGTTTCAGGGCGAACTGAATGCGCACTGAGTGCATGCCAATGGAAAATGCCATTAGCAAGGCCTATAGCAACCGTATTATGACGTTAACACAATAACAAATTAACATAAAGCCATCAAATTCCAACTCGCAACCTTCTCGTGGTTTGACCCGTGATTTTGGGGAGTTTTTCTCCCTGAAACTAATGGCGAGCTCTGGGTCGTCGTCGGGGACTTTCCCCTTCCCTTTAACTACCTCCCCGACCGCGACGACAATGACAGCACGGACGGATGATGACACAGACGGAGACGATCACGACGTGGGGGAACCCCTGCCCTCCCCATACGCTTGTGGCAGGTGGCTGGTTCTGACCAGCACAGGTCTGTCCACCCCTTGTCCCCTCACGTCATCCCTTACGTCCCTCCCTTCGTCTCGATTAGCCAAGTTGCATAAATATGAGACGTTAAGCAATATCCAATCAAATCAGTAGATAGTCTGTTCTGTCCAGATGAAAGGGAATGTTCAATCTTTGCTCTGCACTGCTTGTCAGGGAAGTGTTCGTTATCTCAGTGCTGTGCTCTATACAGACCAAACAACGCTACAATGCAAATGCTACAAACGTGTTAGGTTCTGTTCTGTGTGGGATAACATTGAGCTTTCCCATGTCGTTCTATCTTTATCTCTGGTCTCGAAACAAATATCTACCTCCCCGACGGCTGATTTCAACAGGAGATGTAATTTCAGCTAAAACCTTTTTTATGAAATAATTACTCGGAGGAAAAATGTCTGCTGGTTAAATTTATAAATAATATATAAATTATATTATATATATTATATTATAAATTAAAAATAATTAAGCGCAACACATCAACCACGCTTGTGTCAGTCATTTTATGTTTATTTTGTAGCCGCAAGTAAAAGAAGTTTAATCTTTGATGGCATTGGTATGGCCGACAACCGATTGGTTTCTTCGAGTTGTTCACACAACTCACATAGAAATTGTTTTATCTTGGAGGTGCGAATAATCTTGGCTGTTAAAGCGCCCTAAATTTCTAATACTAATACTAATACTTGGAATACATGATTGGTGTTATGCAAGCTTTCTTCGAGTGCCGAGTTTGCAGCTTGGATACCATCGTTGAGGGATGGTTTATCGTGTCTTTCTGTAATTGGGATTGTATGTCTTTTTTTCTAGCAGAGCAAATCCTCAATTCTTTTCTAATTGGGAGAACTGTATTACCTTGTATGTATTTTTCTCGTGTTGTTTTGCTCTTGTGTGTTGCTATTGATTCTATGTAGTTAGTGTCTGCAGCAATAATGATAAAGACTTCATCATTTGTAGCAGTGGCGTCAGTAAGCCTAATTTAAGTCTTAAGACTTACATATACATGAAAATTACAAAATAATGAATCTGAAAGAACTAATGGATATAAGTTGTATTCATTAGTTTTTTTCAAGTGAGTTCTGCAATATCTGGAAAGCAAAAAGTGCATGTAGTTGTTGGTTAGGGTAAATAATAGGGGCTCTCAACCACAACAAGGTACTAATAAGATTAACTTCTCTTTGTGCCTTCGATCCTTGGCAATCTCTTTATCTTTCAAAAATGCCAAAATGGCATCATTGCTAGTTTTTAACTTTTTTGAACCTTCCCCCACAGTATCCTTCCGCTTTTGTGCACAGTCGACACGCCCTACGCCCCTCAATAATTCTTATCTTACACTTTATGTTTCCTTTTTAGAACGGTTTTATACCGGTTCTTACTTGTGAAGGTGTCTTGGAACTTTTACTAAATATCATCAGATCGGATGAAATTTTTGCCCACATTAGTTTTTTGTTCTGGAACTTTCTTAAAGGCCCCACACCCGACAAGTACTTTTGGTATTTGTCCAGGATAAGTTTTGTGGCTTCAACACTCCATTCTGCAACATCTGGAAAGCAAAAGTGCACAAAGTCGTTGTTTAGGGTAAATAATAGGGGGTGGGGCACATCCACAATATACTGTAGGATCTCCTACAAACCCAGCCTATAAAGCAGTTTTCGACCCTCCATTTCAAAATCGGTATGAAGTTCGCCTGCAGGCCTCGAGACCGGTGAGCATCCGCTCCCTGGAATTACTTAAAATATTTTTTTTGGGTTCCTCTAATGCAATGTGAACTGTTAATCAAACTATCATTTCATTAATTAGACTGTTTATATGCACACAAAAGAAACAAACACGCAACAGCAACTTTTCCACACTTTTGACGTACTTAAAAGTATGTTTTTTAAATGTATGTTTTCGTTGCCTAGTGATTTTACACACTGTGCTTCTTAAAGGAATTCTTTGTGAAATTCAATACTTGCATATACTTCATTGGTGGCTGTTATTTCCATAGTGATTAACAATACTTGGTACAATCGCACTTGTGGAGGTAACTCTGTTGTTGGTGGCAATAAAATAAACATAAGAAAACAGATTTGAAATTCAAGAAGTATTGACAAATATTGTTATATTAATCAATGCGATTGTATAAGGGATTCAATCGAGCAATCAAAATCATATTATTGCATAGTATAAATGGGTTTCTATTGTGCAGTCCATCACGCAATCGATTTGTGAACTGGTACAATATTAGCTATGGCAAAATAAATATAGACAATGCAGAAATATGTTCTACCTGGCTTGGAGATGAGCGAGACCTATCTGGAGCTACTATGAGCCCATCATGAGACGGTGGGCAAGACCAATCGTCGAGTTTTACTTTAATACACTGCGCATAGCATAACCAACGTGGCCCTAATTCGTTTGCTCTAAACATGATGTCGAAACTTAAGCCCTTAGATCGAGGCATTAAACATTTTGAAAGTTCCACAAATTTATTGTAATACATTCAATAGATCCTAGCGTGCTTTAATCTACTGTCTACCTGCAGGTGTTGTGAGTGAAGTGAAATGCGCCGTGTAACAGATAGTTCGTTCCCGTAAATGACCGTAAAATTCATAGATATAATTTTATCTTCGAAATTATAATATCGTCACGATGAACCTCACTACACATTTAAATGTAGCTCACATCAAATTATTACCCATCTTAGAATTCATGTGCTATTGTCATCAACATGATTTTGAATAATTTTAATGCACTTGACGTGCAACAACGATATGCCCTCGCCGCCCCGCATCTTTTGACTGCCTTCTCCGCAGGCTACAGTACACGCGCACAGCTGCACCCTCACCTCGCACTCGTAGTCGGTCTGATGTTCTTGTCTCAGGCGGACGTGTTTTGTCTTTGCTCTTCGCTCTGTTCTTGTTAGGCCTCCACAGTACAAGTAGCTATAACTTTGTTGCTGCTGAATGTGTTGTTTGTACATGTCTTAATTGAAATGTTCTCGCATCGTTGCGTTAGCTTACTTCATGATCAGAGCTCCGTCTTTTAACTCATAGCGAAATGCAAACCGGTATACACATGATAACTCTATTGCAACTTCTGTCATGAAGTATTTTTCACCTCGCAGTCTTTCTGCTGTTTTTTCTAGACATGTTTTGTATCGGCTCTTCGGTCTGTTCTTGCGGGCCCTTCACAATGCAAGGAGCCCGCTTCTGTTAATGCTGAATAAGTTGTTTGAGCAAGTCTTGGCAGTTTTGTCGTCGCATCATTCTGTTTAATGTGTGTTAACCTCAGGAGGTTCTGTCCAGATAAAACGGATTGTTCGGACAGATTAGGGAAAATGTTTAGGGTGACTGGATGGGGGGAGATGAATAGCCATCTAAGGAGGGCAAATTATGTTGCCAGAGGGGATCATTATAATATGTTGAAATATGAGAGAGGAACATGGGCAACGGACGTAGGCAGAAACTCATCTTTGGCTGGAACCAAATGGTTCTATAACGCTAGAACGGTGGTGGAGTGGAATGGCCTGCCAGGGGGGGGGGGGAGTGAGGGATTAGACCTTAGAGGGTTTTTAAAAACGAAAAAAACGAATTAAGCTGCTGCCGAAGGTATTCTAGAAAAGTGTTAGAGAGAAGCAGGCAAGACTAGACCAAGCTCCTTTATGTGAGATGGGACAAGCTAACGGCCAGTTGATGACAATTTTGTACTCTTGCATGCAGTTTATAATGTTAACTAAATGGTTTTAATATATATCCTACTCTCGCACTTTTCTTTTCATACTTGCCGGCCATCTTGGCAATCCAAACGCCAGGCATACACTTCACAACCTCCAACCCCGTATTTGACAACCCCGGCGATTTGTGATGAATATGAATGATACACTAGACGAGAGTATATTGTTTATCAGTAACTAATATTTCATCCATTCAATCGAATTCAAAATCACTATCACATTTCTGTTATTTATTATTAACTAGCAATTAATTGACCATATGAATAATTAGAATGATCAATGTAAATTCTATAAGCTTGTTTATTGTGGCAAAAAATAATGAAGTTGGGACGTCATTAACGACTCATTTTTATTATGCGTAATTAAAATGTAATTTAAAGTAATTTCCCATCGGATTTCAGCGGTAGACTTTATATGTAAGTAATCAGCACATCTTAAAGAATAAGTCCATATGGAAAACAAAACTCTTGCGATTTGTGGGGATCAAAACCGTTCGTTGCTTCTACTTAGGCGAGTATTTGCAAGTAGCAGCAGCAGCATTGCGACAGGCCAATTAATTTGTTTTATTGAACCTTTTGGGAGAAATGTTTCCTTCGTTCCTCCGTTCCGTTCCTCGTGGAGGTTCTCGCTTATCAACGAGTCAAACAGAGCGTTTCCTAGTTTATTATTTGGAATGTTGATGTTCATTAGACACGTATAAAATACTTTTATTCGTGCGTGGCACTGACATTAATTTATTGTATTCTAATTCCGTACACAAACATGTATTAATACAAATACGAAAATAAATAGGGCACACAGTTCTCTATGGTCAGTGCCCCCGCCACACGGGAAATAAGTTTTGAAAACCCCGGTTGGATTTGTTTGTTTATTTTCAATTACAATAATGCTAATTTTCTAAAAAAAAAAAATGGCTTGGAAATATGTTTCCAGTGTGTCACCAACTTGAAAACCTCCATCACACCATGTTAATCTAATACAATGAAATATGTATTAAAACATAAATTAACAGTGTGGCGGGGATGTAAGTTTGACTCTCATTGCTGATTCTTGTTCTTTGACACAACCACAATTCATGAAATTGATAACTACATACGATGGCTATAGATGTGTGTGAACATTCATCGTTTTGCACAATTGATGCTATATATACAACGAATCAACGTATTTACAAATATCTATCCGATTTGATTACTGAAAGTACTACAAATTGCTATCGAAACTATCGACGGAACTCTTTATTTTTATAATTTTTGTTTAAATAAACTGTACATCGTGCCTGTATTTAAGTCGTTGTACTTTTTTAAAATTATATAACTGAAAATGCTAGTCAGATAACTGGTGCTTACGACTTTATGAATACTTTGATTAATTGGAAACGTGGGGTATCACATTTCCGTAGGTAACACACTTTCATACTTATACGTCGTGAAGCGGAAGGGAAATAATTAAGTCTGAGATTTAGCATTCAAATTTTCGGAATTGCCATGATTTTCTCCTTCTACTCACAACTAACAGCACGAAATCTGATCCCCCGAAGCCGAGCGGAGATGTCATCGTTAGCCCGCACTTCCTCGTGTCGCGCGCCACCTGCAGCGTGCTTGCTTGCCAAACGACTTTATGTTTTCAGACCAGAGAATACTACACTAAACCCCAAAACTGGACACTGCGCGAATTCTTAACTGCGCGAATAGTAAAGTGAGCGAAAAGACACTGTGCGAATCCTTAACTGCGTGAACTCTTAAGTGCGCGAATTTGTAAGTGCGCGAAAGAACACTAAGCGAAAAGTAAAGTGCGCGAAAAGTAAAGTGCACGAAAAGGACACTGCGCGAATTCTTAAGTGCGCGAAACGTTAAGTGAGCGAATCCTTAAGTGAGCAAAAAGTAAAGTGAGCGAATGGACACTGCGCGAAACGCTAACTGCGCGAAAGGACAGTGAGAAAATCCTTAACTGCGCGAATTCTTCAATGCGCGAAAAGTAAAGTGAGCGAATGGAAACTGCGCGAATTCTTAAATCCGCGAATAGTAAAGTGAGCGAAAAGGACATTGAGCAAAAAGCATAGTGCGCGAAAAGGACACTGAGCGAAAGTTTTCGCTCACTTTGCGTTTCGCGCAGTTAAGAATTCGCGCACTTTCCATATAGCCCTCGGGGTTTACTCCCCTCGACCCCAACGAGCCGTCCTGCTCGCTTGAGGTTTCTGCGGGCTATATGGGAAGTGCGCGAATTCTTAACTGCACTAAACGTCAAGTGAGCGAATTTTTAAGTGCGCAAAACGCAAAGTGAGCGAAAACTTTCGCTTAGTGTCCTTTTTGTCCGTATTCAGTCTTCTATTTGTTTGCTCTACATTTTTATATATGTGATTGATTATACCTTTTTGTATTAAGGTCTAATTAAAGACTAGGTATCTATACTTACTCGATAGGGTAATACTACTGAAAATTAGCAGTTTGAAACTATAATTTCTTGAACTTTTAATTTTAAAAAAGCACTGGGCATACCTATTTCTTTCCTTAGCTTCAAAAGCCTCTTTATTAGATCTAGTTGTACTTTTAATGGAAAGATAAAAAACATTTGTTTAAAATTAATTCAATAGAGAAGGAAGTGAAATTCTAACAAAATTTGAAAATACAATCTAAAATTTTATTTTTTCAAAGGTAGGCCCAGAGCTTTAATTTGGAGGAAAAATCGCACTTTGTAGCGTTATAATATTTAGAATCTATTTGGCAAACTACTAAATTTATGTTAACCTTGTGCCTGTGTCTGCACATCCCTATCTGCAGACACAGGCACAAGGGTAGAAAAGGTAAAATCTGATAATCACATGGGCAAAATTTCCATACCTCTTGGGGATGTGGTTTAGAGCGTTTTGCCTAGGCCAATATTAGGCTTCTAGTAGGGCTACTGTGTGACCTAAGGCCTACTGCCATGCCACGCCAAATAATAAATAACCTTCACCTAAAGCATAGACCTTTTAGTAGGCCTAACAGCCTATGCCATACAAAACGTAAGCCTACCATTTGGTTTCCTGAACCCGATCTCGAGACCTTCCCCCGGTATCCCGGAGATGGATGCCTCACCCGTCAATGCACCCATCCTCTCTGTAAGGGGGTCTAGTTGGGGGTTTGTCACCATTCCCCGTTTAAAAAAAAAATCATTTTACGAATTTCTACAACTGAAATGAAAGAAATTATATAGGTAGACCTATACCTAGTCTCGATTGGCCAACAGTTACAGTACAGTAACAGTAGGCTCTGCATTAATGTAACCTCTGTAGAAATGAATGCAAGCCCTTTGTCCAGTAGGTAAATATTTTTATACTTACTTTTATTTTTCGAGAGTTTTTTGTAGTCCTTCCATTTAAGTTTATCATCTTCCACCGATCTCAATGGGCCCGAACTTACGGCGTTAACGCAGTTTGAAACCTCCTGCCAAGCGAGCACTTTTTTTATATGAGTCAATCCTGACTGGAATTTTGCAACAAATGTAGAACCATGTTTCTCAACAGCTCCCACCATGGCTTCCACTTCGTCGTCCGTAAAACGAGCTTTATATTTCCTCTTTTCTTCAATACTAATTATTTATCAAATGACCACGATACGAATAAACGAAGTAGGCCTCTTAGCCAAGAAGAGTATTAACCAAACTGATTAGATCAATCATCGCCTGATCAGCCAAAGAATGACGCAAGACAAATCGTCGGCTTAGGCCCGGTATTTCAATGTCCAGTTAAAGTGGCAAGTAAATTTAACTGACACATAACTTGTTTTCACTATGGCAACCACCAATCAGAAGCCTTGTAAATATTTACTGAGAGGACTAACTGGCAGATAAATTTTAACTAGACATTGAAATTCTGGACCTCAGTGTTTATTTGTCCCATATCCACATTTCATGAAGTTGAGATAATCAAGTTTGAAGTTTAACCTTAATGTCACAGTTCAATTTATAAAATTTGGTCAATAACGTTTTATTTATTTGCTTTCAATTGTTCCAAATAATGAAATAAAATAATCAAAATATGTTTTAAACAATCGTAACACCCAAAACAGGCGAAGCTCATTTGGATATAGGACAAAGAAAGTTATGAGAACAGACAAGAAATGAAAACTTTTGTCCCATATCCACTTGATATATTTTTGGATGAACATAAAATTATTAGGCTTACCTTTTATCATTATGAGCAAGATGCAGTGATAATGTTCTAAAAATCTAATTAATATTAAAAAAAATATGTATATCAGTACTCTAGGCCTAGGGCTCTTTTAAAACAATTCATTATTCAATTAGTATTTTAATAACTATGAATTAATTGTAATATTTATGGCGGTATAAAAACGTTTTTGAAACGTTATTGAAATACCGTTAAATAACGTTACGGTAATACCATAGTTTATACGTTTGTAGTTGGTATTTCAATAACCACGAAAAAAGGTAATATTAAATACCATAAATAACAGAATTAAAACGCTAATAATACACAGTTATTTGTAACGTTTAGGCAACTACAAATTTATACATATGAAATTGGTATTTTAATAATTATAAAATAAACGTAATCTGTATTACTGTATTAAAACGTTTTTAAAATCGTTACTGAAATACCGTTTTTTTAACGTTACGGCAATACCAAATTATAACCGTATATAATTGGTATTTTAATAACCATAAAAAAAACGTTATATTAACAACCATTAAAAACGTTATTAAAACGTTATTTAAATACCGTTATTTTAACGTTGCGGTGTTACCAATTTGTATGTGTTTTGTATTTGAAATTTAAAATGTAATAACTTCAAATACCATTTGTAACCGTATAATAACGTTTTAAAAACGTAATCGAGATACAGTATTTTAAATGTTTTTTGCCTACGGTTTTTCATACGTAATATTTTGGTAATTCCATAACCATAGCATTAAAATACCATTCCATACCGTAATAAAACGTGTTTATAACGTATGTGTGTTCATAGGGCTGGCGTAGGTCTAAATAGCCTCCGCTAGAGACAAGGAGAGAAGATGATGTGGCTAGTTAGATACCAGATGTTTTTTTTGGGGAAAATAGTACCATGTACTTTTATGTAAGGGTCGTTTACGTTAAGGTAATTTACTGTGACTGAGTAGGCGAAAAATAAGTAAATAAATATATTTAGTTGGTAGTATTAAGTAATTTCATTTTTTATTAAAATCTTTGTGTGACGTGTATAAAGTTCCAAAGTTCATTTTCTTTTTTATGTGGTGAGAGGCGGTTAATTTCTAAGTGAATCAACATGGTTGGTAATAGTTTGTTAAGATGATTAATGAGGCATTCATGTAGTTGATATTAGTAAGCTATGTTGTCCAGTAAGTTCTAGTGCATACTATTTTATGGTATTGCATTTTAAATTCTTTTGGGTAAATTAATTGGATGTACTGTTGTGTGGTAAACTAATTATGTGGTGTGCGCTATGTTTGTGGTGTGTTTTGTTGCACACAGAATCTTTTCCTTGTACTCAGCGGTTGAAAGGCCGATCTGAGAGTAAATGTAATTGTTCGTGATTCTGTGGTGCTGTTAGTATAGCATAGGCGCATTTGTATGTTGACACACGGTATCTACCATAGTCTACTCAAGGGGATGTAGAAGCCAACATTGTATTGTAATAATTGAATAATAATTGCGAATGTCATCGTTAAATCATCAGCTGTAATGATAACGTCATTTGTCATATGTCAAATCCAATCATTTGATATTGTTTCATAGTTTTAAGTTAACTCAATTCGGCATTAACTTGTGAGTCGTTCATATCAGATGATTTTGGATAAGTTAATGGCCATGTGGATACTGGATTAGCTAACCAAGATGGACCTTCCCACCACAAAGGATGATTTATCAGGTGATTGGGATATATTCCCCGCGAGGCGCAATCAGCAGGATTGTCCTCGGAAGCAACATGGTGCCATACTGAACATGGTAATATTTCTTGAATTTCAACCACGCGGTTTGCAATAAATGTCTTCCATCGGTGCGGCTCAGCGGATATCCACGCTAATGCGATAGTGGAGTCTGAGAAGGCAAAATGTTTAGCAATGGTGATGACCCCCATGTCGATGAGAGTCTGGGAATAAATTCGAGAAAGTAACTGAGCAGCGCACAGTTCAAGGCGCGGCAAGGACACTTTTTTAAGCGGTGCCACTCGCGATTTGGCTCTTAGTTGAGTGACGGTAATGCTCCCATTGGGTTCAAAGACGTAGACAACGGCGGCATACCCTTCCTCTGAGGCATCACAAAATCCAACAAGAATACGGGTATGAGAAGATGATGTTGACACAAGACGGGGGATTCGAATTTGATTCAATAACGGCAATTCTTGCTGGTAGTGACTCCACGCGTCGATAATGTTCTTTGGTGGGGTTTCATCCCAAGATAGACGTGTTTGGCAGATACGGCGAAAGAAAACCTTGGCACAAAATGTTACTGGTGTAAGCCAACCAGGTGGGTCAAATATACGAGCCATCTGTGACAAGATTTGTCGTTTTGTTGTGGCTGGTTTTGAGAGGCGTACAACATAACAAAAGGCGTCATCAGAAGGGTCCCAGCCAAGTCCCAACACCTTGAATACCGGATCATGGTCCAATGATAATATCTTGCTATCAGACGTAGTTTGACGACAGTGTTCTGGGTTTAGGCCTATCAGTAGAGATGGGTGGTTGGCACACCATTTCCGCAATTCAAAACAGCACCCGTTCAGACATTGAATCAAATCATCACGTCGCTCCAAGGCGAGATCAAGCGTGTCAGCGCCAGTAACAATATCGTCGACATAAATGTCTTTAAGCAAGGCTTCAGAAGCAATGGGATGGCGTTCTGAATTTTGATGTGCAAGTTCTTGAATGGTGCGCAACGCTAGAAAAGGAGCTGAGGAGGTACCGTAAGTCACCGTGCAGAGGCGATAATGTTGTATAGGTTCGTGTTCTGAAAATCGCCACACAATGCGTTGAAGATCTCGATGCTCTGGGTTAACAAGTATTTGCCGGTACATTTGTCGAACATCTGCAGTAAAAACGAATGCGTGAAAGCGAAAGCGAAAAAGCACTGTACACACATCAGTTTGCAATTTAGGACCAGTCAGCATAACGTCGTTTAAGGATTTTCCATTAGACGTGGCAGTGGACGCATTGAATACTACTCGTAGTTTGGTGGGTGGATCGTCAGGTCGATGTACAGGGTGATGAGGAATATAATATGGTTCATATGGGGTAATGTCCGCTAGGTTAACAAGTTCCATGTGACCACTTTCTAGGTAATCCCGCATGAATGCGCAATATGCAGCTTGAATGTCTGGTTGATGACGAAGGCGATTTTCCAAGCATTTAAATTGACGTAATGCAATGTGCTCAGAGCGTCCCAAAGGTTGGCCAGTTAGTGGAAGCGCAACGATGAAGCGTCCTAGAGTATCCCGGGTGGTAGTATTCTTGTAGATGTCTTCGGCTTGCCGTCGAAGAATTGGTCGGTGAAAGGTAGGCTCCAAGTCCCAAAATTGCTTTGTAAGATTAATCAAGGGGTCCTGATTTGAAGGCTCTAGGAGTGAGGATTGTGACACATAAGCCAAATGTACTACGAAGGCTGTAGGCAGTCGACTGAGACCGTCGGATACGGCCGATGGATACCTGCACAGATTCTGATCAGTGACGCGTTCAGGAGCGAGCACTAAAGTTGATGAAGTGACAAGTGGTGATGCATTGTCGGTGATGAATAGTAACTTTTGAACTTCATCCGCTGAGGGCTCTTGGACAGTGTTGCTAGACGAAGGTACCGACGGTAAAGTCGACGGTGAAGGCGACAGTGAAAGCGATGGTAAAGTCGACGGTGAAGGCGACGGTGAAGGCAACAGGGAAGGCAACGGTGAAGTCGACGGTGAAGGCGGCGGTAACGTCGACGGTGAAGACAAAAGTGAAGGTGACAGTAAAGGCGAAATCAAAGGTTGAGACGATTGATTCAATGGTGAGCAATGCATACGATATCGCGTTTTTCCAGCATTGTCGATGACGTTTGATGCGAATTGGACTCGGCGATCTGCGAGGCGACGATGGTAATATGCGCCAACCACAACCCATCCCAGGGTGGTTTCCCAAGCACCGGGAACTCCACCACTAGGCATAACATGGTTTGTACGCATGATAGTGGCGCAGACGTCTGCACCGAGTACGACATCGACTGGAGCTGAACGAAAATAACAGGGATCAGCAAGTCGCAGGGCGTGTAATTGGGTCCATTGTTGATGCGGCAATGCTTCATTTGGTGAATTGTGCATCACAGTGGGAACCACGTGGAGAGGGAGTGTAAGCCATGGGGGATCGCCATGCTGTTGTAAAAGGGCGATGGTGGTTGATGGTCGTTGAAAAGCAGTGATCCCGCCAATTCCGATTATAGGTCCGCCACATGATGGTTGCAGCTTGAGGCCGAGTCGTTGGGCACTAGCACTAGAAATGAGGTTGGCTTGACTGCCGGTGTCTAATAATGCGCGCACTAATTCGCGCTGTCCATCAGGCGCCCGCATGAAGACACAGGCCAACGGTAGTATAGGCATGGCCGTAGAACTGATTGACGAGCGTAAGGCTGATCGATGGACCGATTTACGTTGGACAGGCACAGTCCCTGAACACGATGATAAGTGATGAGATGATGATACTTCATGATAAGGAGATGGACGTTCTAGTCAATATGAACTTTCATGTAGTAAGGTGTGATGGCGACGACCGCAGGAATGGCAGTTATCTTGGGAGGTGCACGCAGTCTCAGTGTGGTATGAGCTGAGGCAGTTGCTACATAGTTGAGCATGGTTTACGTACTCCCTTTTTTCCTGGGTAGGCAGATACTTGAACGAAGAGCAAGAACGTATATTGTGACCAGAATCTGCACAATAGGCACATCCAGGAGAGTTGAGATTAGGTGATTGTGTAGCTGTCATTGTATTGCGAAGTGCATTATATGATGATGGCGTAGCGGGCGTTAGAGCTTGTGCGACTGGAGGAGGCAATCGAGCAATAGGCGTAGGTGTATTGTGCTTAATGTTGAATGACCTGGAACGGGATTGATTATTATGCCAAGAAGAAGTCTTTATTAGAGCAGGCCTATGAGTTGAATCATTGGTAATCAATTCCCCAATTCGACAACGTTCCACTAGAAAGGTCGTGAGAGAATTAAACGTTGGCACTGAGGATGGGTCGTGATGCTTTTCTTCGAAGGCAAGGCGCAAGCGTGGTGACAAAGTGTTCAGCGCTAGAGAACACATGACAAAGTCACCAAGGTCGGGAATCTGGAGATTGCGCAAGGCTTCATGTCCTGCCTGAAAGGTGTCCAAGACAGCTTGAATGTCTGACGTAGAATCCGCTTGGTGCGTAGGATATACCGTCATTTGCCCAACTAAATGTGAGGCCTGTGCCCGAATGGAAGCATATCGTTCGCAGATAAGGCGATAGGCGGCATCGTAGTTCTCAGCTGACACAGACAAATGTTCAATAAGATGCAACGGTGCACCGTGGAGGTATGTGCGCAGATACAGCATTTTTGTCTCTGCTGGGAGTCGAGTGTGGTGAACAGCTGCATTGAAAATGGCAATAAAATTACTGTATTTTTTAATATCACCATCCCATATGGGCACGGCGATTTGCGGAAGTCGAGGTTGTTCCACACCAACAGCTGATGTTGAAGGTACTACTGGTGATGCAGATGGAAACCTATCCTCTACAACCGTAACTACCTTACAATACCACTCATAAAACTGGGTAAAGGCATGAGCAACATCTGCTACTTGCGCATTGGGGACTTGAGCATTGGCCAGTGTGATGTCCCTTTGGGTTTCCATAAACGCAGCCTTTACTTCCACATGTTCTTTCCTACGCGCTTGTAGTTGCATCGTTGAAGCCTCGTCTGTTTCATTCGCCAGAGTATAAAGATTAAACATAATATCCATATACATTCTTCGCAGAGCTAAAAAACCTTCAATCTTGGCGAGGGTTTCTTTCGTATTTGCATTGCCATTGGGAGGAGCCATGATTTTGTTCTAATAATGTGGTGTGTGGACTGTATAACTATATTTAATTACTCACAGATGAATAATGATACTCGGAGTTCTCTAATCCGGCCACGGAGATTGACCATGTAAATCAGGTGAAGAAAGCAAAGGTGAAATCAAATAAGCTTTTATTTAAGTAGGTGATGCGCAGACATAGGTGAATTACATAGGTGAAGATATAGGTGATAATAACATAGGTGATAAGAAGACATTGAAAGACATTGAAAGAAATGTGATTTGATAATAAAGATGATAAACAAGAACAAAAGAACCCGTAACCAAAACAAAGAATAACAAAGAGGTTAAATCACATTATTTGAAGATGCTCCGATCTAACATTCCCGCACACGTTGACACACGGTATCTACCATAGTCTACTCAAGGGGATGTAGAAGCCAACATTGTATTGTAATAATTGAATAATAATTGCGAATGTCATCGTTAAATCATCAGCTGTAATGATAACGTCATTTGTCATATGTCAAATCCAATCATTTGATATTGTTTCATAGTTTTAAGTTAACTCATGCAGAACGTTGTGTCCAGACAGCCCATACATCGTCAAGAGGAGGTCAAGAGGAGCTGGATAGTTACTTGGAGCATCTTAACTCACAGTCAAAGGATATACAATTCACTATGGAAGTTGAAAACAATAATTGTCTCCCCTTCTTTGACATTCTAATCACAATATCTGTTTCCGACAATTAGTAACAAAATCACAACTAAATTAGCTACCTCAATCTACCGAAAGCCCACTCACACAAACCAATATATAAATTTTAAATCAAATCACCCGTTATCAGTCAAGAAAGGCATAATCAGCTGTTTAACCGCTAGGGCACAAAACAACTGCTCGGACCCAATTAGCTTGAAAACAGAACAACAATTACTGGCAGACGTATTCACAGCTAATGGGTATCCTAAAAAGCTAACAACTGATGTTTTAAACAGTCATGCCACTAAACAAAAACGTAAAGAGGACATACCACGCACTACAATGTCGATACAATATATTCCTGGATTTTCTGAAAAATTCCGTCGCATCACGAAGAAGTTTAATGTCAGAACTGTATTCAAATCATCACACACGTTACGTAGCATAATTTCGAAAACAAAACCCAGCGATCCAAAAGAAGAGTCAAGAAATGTAATTTACACCATACCGTGTGACTGTGAACAAGAGTACATTGGGGAAACATCAAGACCAGTAAACATCCGCATAGGTGAACATAAAAAAACAATAGAAGGGAAGACAAGGATGCCATCAAAATTAAAAGATCATTTCGACGTGTGCAAGGAAAACATCAATTGGGAGGGGGTTAAAATAATCTTAAAAGAAGAGAATGCCGACATTAGGAAGAGAAAAGAAGCTGCAGTCATGTCATGCATTGAAAATGTAATTAGCCAGGCCACAAAAGAATTCAGCCCCATATGGCGCAATCTAGTCAGGGAAGAAGTCACTAGGGCACAACAACATGGGTGGAAGCCTCCGGAAACACAGTGAGATTGCCAGTGTGTCAGTGTCTGACGATGGAGACGAGCTCCGAAAATTCACACAAGTAAGTGTTAAAAATATAGACCTCGGTTAGTAGTTTAATACACTCGTCAAATAATATATATCTGGGTCAAATAGCTTCTGAAAATAATATAATACTTTATAATAAATAAATATACTTTAATACTCCTTAAGGATATGATTAATAGTTGGCCTATTCAAGTGATCTATTTAAGTGAATGCTTGTTGTTGAGGTATTTAGTTAAAAAATCAACGGTTTTCTATATATGTGGGTACCATCGGGGTAGTCCTCCGTGGTGAGATCTTTGGTTGTGTTGAAGTCTGGAGCTTGGCATTGTTTTCTCGTTGCCGACGTTTTGACCAGGGCCACCATCAGCATTGTAACGTTTTTATGGGTTACGGCCGGTGCTTCTTGCGAGTTTTCAACTTCCTCCGCGACTCTCATCGCCCTCTCCTCGAAGAGCGGCTCCTCGCGAGCAGCCTCCTCTGCAGGGGTGATCGTTTTAGAGCAGTATCGTCGCGATGAACCTCACTACACTTTTAAGTATAGCTCCCAACCAATTTTTATACATCTTGGAGATCATGTGCTAGTGTCATGAATAATTTCAATGCACTTGACGTGCAACATCGATATGACCTCGCCGCCCCGCACCTTTTGACTGCCAACCACACAGGCTACAGTACACAGCGCAGCGGCAGTCTCGCAGTCGGCCAGTTGTCCTTGTCGGAGGCGGACGTGTTCTGTCTTCGTTCTGTTCTTGTGCGGTCTCCACAGTACAAGGACTTGGCTTCTGTTACTACTGAATGTGTTTTGTTTTGTGTGTGCTACCGTTACGAGGATGTCTGTTCTGTCCAGACTGGAAGTTTTTTTGCTCACTTTTCTGTATTGCTTGTCAGTTAAGTGCTTGTTATCTCGGTATTGCGCCCCGTTTTTTCCGTCCATACAGCCCGTGGGGTTTATGTTTAGTGAGTGTGAGATAGCTCGTCTTACTGCTGCGTGTTTTGTTTCAGCAAGTTTTGGCTGTTGTGTCCTCACGGTGTTCTGTTAAATGTGTGTTAACTTCAGTAGGTTGTCTGCTCTGTCCAGACTGGAAGGTTCCGTTAGTTTTTTATTCTACCCTGCTTGTCAGGTAAATATCTTGTTACGACTCACAACAGAATAACATGCTGTGTAGTGTGCGCTCTTCCTTGTAAGGTCAGTTCGGGCAAAAACAAGACAATTATTGACAATTTTGCAGTTTTCTTGTGTATCTTATTGTTACAAAGTTACATAAAAAAATAGGCTGGTTCTTTAATTTCATGCAAAAAATATTCAAAATATTGACACTGTCTACAAAATAAAAATTGAAAACTGTGTCTCATTTTTACCCAGCATGTGGAACAAAAGACACCTATGGGGAAAATGAAACAAGGCTCTAGCAATGTGGGTATTGGTGTAGGTGTAGTGAGGTAAAAATAAGACAATGTAGTGTATTTTCTACAAAAAGCATTTGATTTATTTTTCGATACAAGCTAAACTATATGAGCTGATGGTCAATAAAGATAATAAACGTTCTATAATTTTGTTTGAAGAACATTTAATTGGCCAACACTGTACTAGTTGAGCTTTTTTAAAAGGCAACTAGGTAGGCTTAGTAGGCCTAAATTGGCATTTATATACATAGGCTACACTAATTTTACTTTTTTTCGAAAACAGGCACGTGGCTGGGGAACTCATATTGGACCCTTTCCCCGCACAAAATTACTATTTAATTAATTAGTTACTAACACACGAAACATCTTTATCATTGACTTTAAACAAATTTTTTTTTAGAAGAATTTCCAACGTGATTCCTGCACATCACACAATATTATGTCAAATTTTGTTAGCACCTTTTGAACAATGGCAACTTATGTGTAGGTAAATACTTGGCGTTTGCCTTCTCCATCAAATTGAACCAGGACAAAATCGCATTTCTGCACACCAGTCAGATCTTCCATCTCCATATCGTCATGTAGTTCTTGTATTCCTTAATATACAACACAAAAAAATAATAAATAGAAATACACACATTTAAGCTTATTTTCCGTATTTTACTTACATACATAGTCAATTAAATATCTTGGAGGCGCGAATAATCTTTGCCGTTAAAGCGCCCTAAAACTACTAATACTAATAATCTTGGAGTCGCGAATATCTTTGCTGTTAAAGCGCCCTAAAACTACTAATACTAATATTATTTGTACAACTTGAAGTAAAATTAGTTTTATTAACACTTCTTGACCTACTCACCAAATGTCTGCAACGCAAAGCAACCACAGCTTTCCTTTGCTTCCTTGATTTGTTTTAACTCTGCTGTTACGAGCTTTAACTGGTTTTCCAGTGCAGTACAGCTTGTACATACTGAATTATTTTTAGTATGCTTAGTGCCAGAAGCCACATGTTCTACAGGTGAATGCTTGAATAATGTGGCGTTTGACGTGGATGTGGTATGTACACTACAAAAATGCCTTCTTTTCCCTAGCACAGCAACAGTTCTTCCTTTATCGCATTTGTCTTTTATGACATTGTTAACCTTTTTGGTTTTTTTGGTATCTAACAATTGCTCCAAGCGCTTGGCTTTTGAGACATGTCATCAATAAATGACTCTGCACATTTGAGTGAGTACTTTTTTATTCCTGGATATAATTAGGGCCTACATAAACCAATTATAAAGTTAAAATTTATAATTATGCCTAGAAATGTAGGGTCTAGCCCCAATGCAAAAGAATGTATTAAAATAATATCAACTTTTACGTATCATGGGCAAACAGTTAACAGATATAATAACTTACGAAATGGTCTTATTCAACATCTCTAGCAGAACACATTAATGTCCTACAATGGCGCTTACGCAAGAAATTACACAAAGTGCAAAAACATTATTGTCAACTATGAGGTACGTTAGAGGCTAGGATGGTAGTTAAATCCATCTTTAGAGCGTACCGGCCGGTCTTCCGGACGAAGGAGGCCACTGATGATGATGCAGCATTCCATTTCAATGCTTAGGGCATAGTAAACTGAGCGACACCGGAGCAATAACAGTGGAATGGTAACATCACAAAGTTAAATAAATTTCATCTAAAATTTACATGCGCCGGCTAAAAAATGTATTTACCACAAAAAAATACTTTTCAAGCTGATAGAAAGTGTTTTGGGTTACATTTGGCCATGATACGGAATTGTTCTGGCAAAAGAAAAGATTTGAAATTTAAAACCTTCCCTCAAAGAAATTTTATCAAATAACTCCACGACAAGCGATAACGTTATTAATTTCTTACGCAAAGTAAACCTTTGAAATTCATATTTATATAGCAACCAGAAAATTTGATGGGCACTGATTACTTTACTGTTGTGTGCCAATTGGACCAATTGGAGCTATTACGTCATATGCAAGTGTTAATTGGCTGTCAGTTTTTATGAAATCACTTGCGTTGACCGTGTATATCACTTTTGTGCAAGAGAAAATATTGAAAACAACACTTTATCTTAGTTCAAACTCGCATAGGCTTCTCGAACATTTTACTTAACTTTAACTTGACTTGAATTAAAATTATTAATTTACAAGGCCCTCGTTAGGCCTTCAACACAATAAGGTATTTATTTATTGTTTTTTCTGGTGACAACAAGACTTCTAGTACAAACACTGATTTATGAATAAATGTATCTACAATTTCTACATACCCCCTTGCTTAATTCGGCTGTGTCGGAGATGATAGCATTGAGGCCCATAAGGTCTTGCAATGTTCTTCGTGGTAGGCCTTCGACATGTAGGGCATCAATTTTTTTACTTTTGGTGGATGCAGCAGCGACTTCCTCCTTCTGCTTCAGCCTATTTAGTATGGTCGTGTTATTTGTCACTTCATTGGTCAGCTCTTCTATTAGGCCAAACATCCTTTCAAATGCTGCTGTTAATCAATAAATATAGGCTTATGAATATTTACACAGAACAAATCAGGTCAATCACTCAAAAGGGGAAATATTTAGGAATGGTTCGCAAAGGCTCGAGTTTGGAGAAAGGTACACGTTTAATTTGACGTGGTTATCAGATTTGTGGAAATGTCGAGTGAATTAAACGAAATTGGGCAGCTCAATTGCACACAGTCAAAAATCTTGAGTTTCCATGCAAATCAAAATATAGCTGTAGGGCATAAGTAAGACTACCGGTAGCCAGAATAATAATAAAATAACGCATATAAGTTAGAACAGTTATACGGTGTAGCGGACCCCGTCTCCCTACCCCCTGGCACGTGTCTAGGGGAAATAACTGCTTGCTTGATGATCGAGGAAAAACACTTGAAAACTTGGCACTGAATTTAAACACTTTTTTAATATGAGATAAAACACTTTCGAATTTAACACTTTGAAACACTGAAAATTATCAACCCGAAAAATAAAGGCTGGCAATATGTATCTTATCCTATGCTAACTGTCTATGTGAAAGACCAAGTCCCTATGTGGGCTCTCTGTGACCTCGAGCTATTTAATACTGAGCTCGAAAAAATAACTCGTACTGGTGACCACCCTGGGCTACTGTGAAGTGTACACTCGTCCGTGTCTTTCACTGCTTGCCCTTGTAGGATGTCCTGCTACCATCGAGGAGCGGGAGCTCCGATAGTGCTGGATGAGAGTCCTTAGTACGAGTCGAGACTGTGACTGTGAATGTGAATGTGTCCTCCGAGGCCGTGCGCGTCTATTTTATAATACTCGCCCCCCTCCAAACAGGAGGGGTGGAAATGGAGGGGGTAGTGCGCGCATGCGCACTACTAGTTCGTGAAGCGAGCGCTGTCGGGAGGGATGAGTTTTACCTCCCGCTCCGAGTAAGGGGAGTGGGGGAATGGCGCATGCGCGCTACCCTCTCGTGAGCGAGCGTCTACTGCTAGAGATGGGTTTTAGGGTGGTGACACTGATGTGGATATTTTAGTTCCATATTGCCAACTGTACAAAATAATATGCCCGGAGGGAAGATTCATTCTTGAACCTTTGATTCTGAGAATCCAAGCACATGGGCGACAATCTACCATAAATAATTATCATAGACAAATAAAAGATAAATGTAGAGTACAATACTTAACTAATATCACTATCCTCGCAGTGTTCATTAAATGGATACACATTATAGTAGGCCCTATGAATATGGGTGCATGTAACTACAGAATAAATGACATACCTTGTGATGATCGTCTTCCTAAATATCGGCTATTTGTTTCGTCCTAAGTATGCTTTTATTTTAAACTTATGATATATTAAAACACACAATTTTAAATATAATGTAGCGATAGTCTAGCACACACAGACCTCTTGAGTAGCACAGAGTAGCTTGATGGC